>LBNU01025314.1:36674-54655 GCA_014162995.1 Artemisia annua
ATCAACGAGATTATCACGACGATCATTTTCAAAGGTTTCACCATCACCGTTAGAAGTTTCCCCGGATTCACTTTGGATTGGGACAAGGTTCTCCACACTAGACTTATTGATTTCGTCCGATTCCGTTGCCGGAGTAGTGTTGAGAGGTTCGTCCCCCATTGTTAGAGAATCCTCGGGTCTTACGAGAGGACAGATAGGTGCAATTTGAGGAAAAACATTGAACGGAACTATTTTCTCCTCGTCATCATCGGAATCATCGTAATTAATAGAAGCCTTTCGAAGTTTAGCCGCTCTAATTTCAGCAAGTAATTCTTCCATCATCCTTGATGGTTATGTTGAAATGTGCTAACCAACTTTGAGTGGACTCCTCACCATCATCAAAATATTTGGAGCTTTCTCTAGATGCTAGTTTTTCGACTAGAAATTCTTCACACGTTTTCGGACGAGAGTCTTCTTTGGCAAGTCTCTTCAACGTACTCGATATCTCTTGAAGTTATTGGTACATTTCAGGATCCATTTGATAAGGTTGATGTTGAATCATTTGATTTTGTGGAGGTTGAACTTGGTGAGGATAATTAAAATTGTTACAAGGAGACGGGTTCCTCATTTGATAATTGGTGCTAAAATGCGGACCTCCACAATACTCACACCCGTAAGATTGTTGTGACAGATTGGGTGGATGTTGAAATGACTCATGATTGAAATACGGTTCTTGCTCATAAGTGTTTTGAGGAGGGAAGTAAGAATTACTTGAACCGCAACACAAACAACTTCCGTTTTGAATATCGTTTCCACACCTTTCACACGTACAGTATCGACACGGTGCACCATAGAGTGGTGTACCACAACCAACACAAGGTATCAATGAATTCATGAGAATTAAACAATTGGGGGTAAGAAGATTGTTTTTGGTTTTTATGTTTTGAAAAATGAAAAGTTAAAAAGGAAAACCAATTTTGAAATGGAAAATCTTTTTGGATTTTTAAGTTTAGAAAAGTTGAAATCAAAAGTGAAAACAAATTTGAAGAGAAAATCTTTTTGTGTTTTTATATTTTGAAAATATTTACAAAAGCTTTAACTTCTCGAAAGAAGGATCTCCAAAACACATTACTCAAACGATCGAATAACTCAATCTTATCAACCGCTCCCCGGCAGCGGCGCCATTTTGATAAGTTCGCGGGAGCAAAGTACAAGCTCAAACCACGGGTATCGTTGTCCCAACGAGGGTTGAATATGGATCTCGTCACTCAAGACCGTGAGCTATGTGTGATGAATAAGGTTTAAAAGAAAGTTTTGGTTTTGTCTATACTACAACGACAAATTAAAGTAAAGGAAAGCGGTAAAACGACATGAAATAAGAAAACAAGTAAAGTTGCATGAATAAAATGACTAAAGAAAGCGGTAAATGAAAGCGATAAGTAAATAAAACGGTAAATGAATTTAAAAGACAATGTGTTTGCAAAGCGACGCGAATAAGTTCGTTAAGCTTGAGGTAAAAGTTTGCAACGAGTTATTCTCCTTTCTCGAGATTAGTTGTTGATTAATCTTTTGAAAAGATATTAACTCAAGACGAGTGAATTAATCGTTCAAAGATTTCGTCTTCGAATAATTAACTCACACGTCTAAGCAATCTTTCGATTACTTATCACAAACGTTTAACACTCTCACTAAACTCACAAACTCGAGTGACTAAGCAAACACGATTTAAAACTACTCGAGACTCATATTAAAAACTTAAAGCGATAAAGAAAATAAAAGACTTGTAAAACATTTAACGTAATAAAAGTTTAAAACTAAAAACTAAAGACACGAGACTTAAATAAGAAAACGACTCTAAAAAGATTTTAGAAAATTTCGACAGCATAACATTTAGATTTAATAAAAATGAAACCTCACTCGATAAACGATGAGGGAAAATAAAAGCCTAGCTCGGCTTGAAAAAGAAATAAGAAAAGAAGAAGAGAAAACAAGACACGACTCAAAATAAACTTGGACTAAAAATAAAGTTGACACAATAAAAACTAAACTCGCTATGTAATAAAAAAAAATACTCGCTACCTATTTTCTATGTACATACTCGCTATCATAATAGATATTACTACTCGCTACCTATATAAATAATAAAAAGAAAAATCAAACTCGCTATACAGTTGCCAAACTCGCTATCTATTTTGTTTGACTTTACAAACTCGCTATGTTTTATTCTAGGCTAATACTCGCTATTACAAAATAAACTAAACTCGCTAAATAAAAAAAACAAACTCGCTACTAAACCCTAAAATTAACGTGACACAAATTTTATAAAAAAAAATAAATAAGACTTATAAAAACTTGATAAATAAAACGTAAAGACACTAAACTAAGCTCAAAAATAAGCAAACAAGCCACGGCTTCTTTTGGAAGCCTAGCTTATTTGTATATCTTTTCACTTGAAACAAAAAAAAGCAAAGTTGACAAAGAAAATAATAAAAGCTTGTAGAAAAGATTAAAAGAAAAGCTTGTAAAGATTAAAGGAAAGATTTAAGACACGAAAATAAGCTAAAAATAAGACATCAAAATAAGCTTGCATTCAAAATAAATCTACACTAATACATAAAATAAGCTAAACTACTCTACCTTACCCCTACTCCTAATCCTAAAACTAATGCTTACAAATGAGGCTACCAAGTGATATTTATCAAGCTAGGGGGTTTACAAGTTTGCTTTCGTGTACGCTTTGCCCCCTAGACTTTTACAAGTCATGAAAATAACATATAAACTACATTACAAGTCTACTAAACGTCTTAAACATTAAATGTAAACTCTTGTAACTTCGAGGCTTGTGTTGACGTGTATTCTAAAAGTCTTCAAAGATGTAAAAGTGATATCTTGCTCGAATTTATGAAGCTTATCGTAATAATTAGCTTTGAACTTCGATTAAGCATCTCTTTCGTTTTCTCGAGCCTTTAGGAAATAACTTTGTCATCACGGGCTTTCCTTGAGTAAATTTCATCGTTGACTCGGCTTTTAGACACTTTTCCACATCTCGTGCTCGTTTTAGGCTTTTTGGTTGACTTTTGTGCTATTTATGCAATATCCGTCCCTGCACGATCACAAACACAAAAACAAGATATCTTTGGCGTTTCACGTTAGTTTTTGGTCTTTTCTACACTTAAACTAAGGTCAAAAGTATGTGTAAAATAGCACAGATCAAAGTGTTGTCATAGGAGGGAGTACACTTGTGAAAGGGGGCATAGATAATTATGGTGGCCAACATAATTATCCGTGCGCCACAACACAAGTGGACTTGCAAGTATGATAGCATGGATTGTGATGTTTATTAGGTGCTGTGTGGTATATGTGCGTTATCATTAAGATGTGTAGTTTTGTAAGTAAGTATGCGTGTGGAATAAGCCTTATAACTGTGGTCGCGAACATAATTATAAGGGTATCACACCCGTGGACTTGTGACCATGATTACATTGGTTGATGTTTGTTGTTATATGTTATGGTAGATGTTATGTGATATCATGTTGATGATGGCTGTATGGTTAGAGAAGTGTTCTCTTAACCGTTTGGGCAGTGGTTATATGTTGAGGTGTAGGTGGTAAGATTCCATCCTACATATCATATCCTGATTCCTCAATTATCGGTTGGTACTAATGTGGTGACGTTAAGTTGATTCATTTGCTAGACTCTCCGTTTGTAAACCTAATTCTCTGGATGGCATCCTTATTCGTACCATGATGGTACAGATGTCATATCCTTCCTATTCGATGTCGTGATTGACATTGGTCATTCGGATTTGTTTCTATTGGATATTGGTACGTTTCTTTGGGTATTCCTTACATTCATTCTGCCAACGAATATTGTATTATTCTTTGAGTACTGTTGGTTCGTCATAAGCTGGTACGGATGTTAATCCCTCATTTACACGTCAATTTGGATTTTGCGACATGTTTTGCGTTTTAATGGTAACGAGGTTTTCTATGATCTTAATTCGACCGTTGTACGAATGAGTCTTTACGTACTTCGCTTGGGTTGCAATGTATTGGCGTGAGTGTTCACTGGTATGAGTTCGCTTGATGATTATTGTGATTGAAGTAGTTTGTGGTAGAGAGGTAGAAGCTGATAAAGTTATTCGTGGGTGTACTATAATGTTAGAGGGTATTTCTATCTGGAAGTTTTGATGTGGTGATAAGGATGAATTGGTTGGCTAGGTATAAGGCTGAGGTGATATGTCATGAACTGGTGGTTCATATCCCTGTAGAGAATGGTGATGTACTACGAGTACAAGGGGAAAGCGTAGAGAAGAATGGTTCGTACAGGATGTGTATTGGCTATTGGGAGTTGAACAAGTTAACGGTTAAGAAATCGGTATTCATGGAATTGATGAATCGCGTGTGTAAGCCCTATTTGGATAAGTTTGTGATTGTGTTCATCGACAATATCTTGGTCTATTCTAAGACGAATGAGGAGCGTGGAGAAACATCTAAATTTGATACTTGGTTGCTAGAGAATGAGAAGTTGTATGTCAAGGTATCGAAATGTGAATTTTGGTTACAAGAGGTGCATTTTCTTGGACGTGTGGTGAATAGTGAAGGTGTAGATGTGGATCCTAGTAAGATTGAAGCAGTCACGAATTGGAAGGCTCCTATGACGTCGTCTGAGATACGCTCTTTCTTAGGATTGGCTGGGTGATTACAGAAGATTTATAGCGAACTTTTCAAGGATTGCTAAACCTCTCACTTTGTTGACACAGAAGAACAAGAAGTATGTTTTGGGAGAAGAACGAGGGATGGCCTTTCAGTCGCTAAAGGATAGTTTGTGTAATACACCTATTCTGACGTTACCGGATTGAGCCAGATGATTTTGTGTGTATTGTGATGCGTCGAATCAAGGTTTTGGGTGTGTACTAATGCATAGAGGGAAAGTGATAGCTTATGCTTTCCGACAACTCAAGATCCATGAGAAGAATTATACCTCTCATGATCTAGAGCTTGGTGCAGTTGTATTCGCTCTCAAGAATTGGAGACATTAGTATGGTACGAAGAGTACGGTTTACACCGATCATAAGAGTCTTCAGCATATTTTTACTCAGAAGGAGCTGAATATGCGCCAAAGAAGATGGATTAAATTGTTTAGTGATTATGATTGCGAGATTCGTTATTATCCTGGAAAAAAAAAACAAATGTGGTGGCTGGTGCGTAAATAGGAAGGAGAGGATTAAGCTTAAACATGTGCGAGCTATGAGCATGACGTTGCAGTCAGGAAATAAGAGTAAGATATTGGCAGAGCAAGAGGAAGCTCTCAAGGATGAGAATGCTATGGTTGAGATGCTGCGTAGGTTTGATCAACAGATGGTGAGAAAGGAGGATGGTGGACTATATTTACTAGATCGAATATGGGTTCCACTTGTAGAACATGTAAGAAGAATGATTATATGGTTAGACCAGCTAATGGAAAGGAATGAATATGGAGGATTGTACTTTGCGGACCAGTGATTGGTTCCATTGGAAGGAGGCATAAGGACATCAATCATGCAAGGTATTTGATACATCCTAGAATAGATAAGACGTATTATTACCTTAGCAAGAAATGTATTGAGGAGTAAGTATGAAGAGGAATACAAATACCTTAGCAAGTATTTGATAAGATTGAACGTGAAGGTTGATATCAACAACTATTAGGATGATGCAACCGCTAGAAATATCTGGAGATTTTGATGTAGAAAAGTTAGCAAGACGTTACATTTGATGGGTTAGTAGAGAGACGTGGAGTGTCGCGTTGATCATCAAGAAACATGATGAAATACTTACTTCGCGATAGTGGTAAACGTGTTATAGAGTCTTGAGGACGCGTATGTAGATGAGTACGACTTATCATTCTCTAATGAGTGAACTAAGTGAGCGTACAAATCAGGCATCGGATGATATGCTGAAAGCATGGGTGTGTTTGAGTTTGGAGGAAGTTGGGGTATGCATTTACCCTTAGCTGAGATCTCTTATAACAACAGTTATGATTCTATTATTTAGTATGCGTCGTTTGGAAAGTTGTATGGAAGGAAATGTAGATCACCTGTTCTATGGGAATAGGTTGGAGCAAGCCAACTAATTGATCCTGAACGGGAATGAGAGACTATGGGTATGGATTGCAGATTAAGGAAGGACTTAAGGCAACGAGAGATGATCAAAAGAGTTATGCGGATAGTCGCCGTAAGCCTTTAGAGTTTAATGTTGGTGGTTTGTGATGTTGAAAGTGTCTCTTTGGAAAGGTGTTGTGCGTTTTGGCAAGAAAGGCAAGTTAGCACCGAGATATGTAGGACCGTTCGTGATTACATATAGGAGTGGACTTGTGGCATATCGGTTGAAATTGTCGGAGGAGTTAAGTAGTATGCATGATTCGTTTCACATATCTAATCTGAAGAAGTGTTTGGCGGATGCTAGTTTGTATGTGCCATTAGATGAGGTTAAGGTTGACAAAACCTTTCAGTTTGATGTGGAACTTGTTGAGATTATGGATTGAGATGTTAAGAGTGGAAGCGTGGTAAGTTAGCATTGGTGAAAGTACGATGGGATTTGAAGCGTGGTCCTGAGTTTACTTGGGAACGTGAGGATCATATGAGATTTAAGCATCCAAATTTGTTTTGCTGATGTGGTTGGTGAGTAGATCGGTTGTAGTTGGATGTAGATCGTTGAAGTTAGATGCGGGGATATCGTATCTACCTGTGAGAAGTCGTTTGGATCATTGGTGTTATTGATCGGGTATCTATTTTTCGTGTATCGTTGGAGTATTAGGATGTTTTCGATCGTGCGAATTCGGGTATCTAGTTGGTTCATATCTTGTGGTTCTTTCTCTGTGATTTTTATATCGTGGTAGAATCCCACATGGTCATAAGAATGGTTAACGATTTATGGTTTTATGGTGTGGTATTTTTCCCGCTTAAATATCCATAAATTTTCTTGATGTTATTGATGAGACAAGTTGTTAAATCTCGGGACGCGATTTCCCTAAGTGGGGGATAATGTGACAACCGTGATTTTAGCAGATTAGTTTGACTAATAGTCTCTAATCATTTAACTTTTTTTGGTGTGAATTAAGTGTTTATGTGGGGTATATGTGTGAGATAAGTATAATATAAGTATGATAAGTATGAATGTGGCACTAAATCCCTTTGCGTGTATGGTTATTGAGATGATTTGAGTGGTGTTGAGTTTTGATAAATTTATTTTGAACACCTTTGTGGTGTGGAAATGAGTTGTGTAGTTTTGGTGTTTTTGCGGTTTTGTGTAACGAGTCTTCGTTCAAGTATTTGAGCGTTGGTAAGTTACGAGAATGTTGTTTTCGTGGGATATTTTTATAGAGTGTGTGAGATTCTATTTTTGGAAACTTTATTTTGAAAATAATTATTTTCTGGTTTGTCGTAAAATTAAGGTTTATCGCAAAAGACGTTAGGTTTCGTTATGAGTTTTATAAAATATCAAGAGTATAAGGTTTTAAGTGTAATATTTAATTTTAATAAAAAAATAAAAAATACATATATGTGTGTGTGATAAAAATCGGCCAAGGGTGGTTTTAGGAGGAAAGGAAACAAAATTTTATTCCAAATACAATTCCTAGTAATAAGGAAACCCAGTCCAACTCAAACAAGCCCAACCCCAAACCCATATAAGCAATACAAACGATCCTAGCCCCTTTTTCCTGCATATTTTAGTCGACACAAGCAAAGAGAGAAGAAGAAAAACTTAGGGTTTTGTTTTTGAAGCTAAAACCAAGATCAAGGTATAATTTTATTACTAGCTTTCATGTAATTAGTTAATTATAAATTCAATTCATGTAATAATTGATATGATGGATCTAGGGTTTGTGATATTCTGTAAATTATGATGTTAAAACATGTTAGGGTTAATTATTAGTGATATTATTATGATTGGTTAAGAGATTTGATCAAAGAACGCGTTAGTTTATGAGTTAGGGTTTGGATAGAATATTAGGGCTATAAAGATACGATGTTATTTAATAGATGGTTATGAGTTAGATCATGAATTTTGACTCTAAATTATAGTTCAGAGAAAGATCTTTCCAAAAAGTCCGACCACGACCGATTTCGAGGTCGAGAAGTTAGTCTTTTGATTTTTACGAGATAAGGTGTCAAAGCTGTTAAACCGGGACAGAATTTGGGTAAAAGTTTGATGGTGAGTTGTGGGTGAAAAAGTGTTATTAAGGTTAGCCCTTCTGGGAAAGTTAAGTTTTAGGTTATTTTAGACTCCCACGAAAAGGATTCGCGATAAAAAGTTGTAGAAGTATTTTTATAGAATCAAAACTTTTTGGTGTACGTTCAGATCCGAATCTGGATAGTTAACAAGTTTGATTTTCTTATGGGTATTTGTGTGTGTTATTAGACCATGGGCTTCTGGGATTAGGTTTTATGCTTATGAGAGACCATGGTGAATTTTTGGTGTGAGTTATTAAGCTTTAATGGTTATTATTTTATGTGGGTGAATGTACCCCAAAATTCTGCGTTTTCTGAAATTATTAGTGCAAGGGATTTAGTGAGCATTATTGGTTGTTGGTGTTTAGTATGGAGTCTAGGAGATCCATGGTGGATCATATGAACCTTAGACATCCATCATATGAATATTGCATGGGTTATAGCTTTTAGCTTGGCCATATGTAATGTGGATTTATTTGTGTGTTGTTTAGGTTGTGATTGGGATTTGTTGGAAGCTGCAGAGTTAAGGTGAGTTCATAGTCCCATACTTTTTACTTTGTTTTAAACTTGGGATGGGAATGATGCTTGTCTTAAATATTTTGAGTTACTATGATTATGTGTGTTTAAAAGCTTGGACTTATAATGTTATCGTATGTATGCTATACGTGATGATTATTATGATGCGATGGTTATATTTTGTGATTATTGAGTATTATCAGGAATTATCAGGCATGCATATCAGAGACTTAATTGGAAGGATGTTTTGTCCTATTGCTCGCATGAGCGACCTAATTGATGTCTATAGATATATATATATATATGTTGGATCGGAGGACACGTACCGTCCTAATGGTTGCCTTATGTGTATTGGTTGCCCTTATCTTGTGTGAATATTTGTTAGCTTATATGATAACTGTAATTGTATGTCCAGCTATATTTTATGATCACAGTGAACTGGTTGCCTTGAGAGTGTATGTGTGTGTCGTAAACCTATGAATCTCACCAACATTATGTTTATGTTTTAAGCATCATTTTCAGGTGAGCATTCTAAGGATAAGATTGATGGAAGCGACTAGAAGAGAGTTTAGTTGCATCGTGATGAATTATTTATATGTTTGGATTATGAATATGTTTGACTTTGTTGAAGATACCTTTGGAGGTTCGTTTTGGTTGTTTTATTTTGGGGTATTGTTACAACACTTTGTGTTTGTACTTTGCTCTATTTATGTGCATGTAGTATTTCTCAATTTTGACACCAGGTGTTGTGATGATATCCATGATGTTACACACTCGCGCTTCCGCCTTGGCGGGGTGTGACAGGATGACTGTTGGTTTGCCCTTACCAGCCCAGATGATTGGGACACACGCTGAGATTTTCTAAGGAAAGAATCTTATCCTTTAGGGGTAAAAGCTGGATGCCTCCCCACGAAGTATTCAAGATTGGATTGTGCACGAGAGCACGAACCAGGATACTCTAGTCATTTCGAATCGGATAAGATATATTAAGATCAGCAGTAGTAATATTGATGATCGAGCATAAAGGCAGACACTGCAATACGTGCCAACAAATGCTAAGAGAGTCGAGAGACAAACGCCAGACGATAAGACCGTTACGTCTTGGAGCAATTCATATTTCGGTTCATAAGTGGAAGAGAACCACTAGGGAATTGTCATCAAATTCCAAGAGCAGATTGTGGTTGTAATACCATCTGGGAAATTATGATCGCCTTATCGAATCTATTTATCTTCGAGTTATCGACAAGTAATAGTGAGGACGAGATTGATCGTTGTTCTTAAAGAGAAGTTGACTTCCGGGCATAGAGTGCCGATTCCTATCACGTCTTGTTAAGACTATCGTTTTACGCTGAATTTCCGGAAATCTCTACGGAAGACCTTGTGGACGAGTGGTAATAGGAGTACTACGTAACCTCCCCAATTAGATGGTCAGAGTGAGAGAATCGTTCGAACGTCGAGAATAAATCTTTGAGCTGTCATTAGTAACCTTGAAAGGAAGCTGGGAGAGACATCCGCCTCTCCTCAAACTTTCCTGAGTCGATGAAAAACCGCCTGACGCTAAGATCATGTCGTTCAAAACTCATTATCGACGAACGTACCGACCTAACTCTCGCTGAGCTGGAATTGGAGACAGCAAGTTGCTATATTGACTTTCTTTCGTGAGACCGCTGAAATGAATATTAAGATCCGAAAGGTTGAGCAAGAGGATAATTAAGGTATCACCTGGAGATGGTGGAATACGTTGAGTAAATGTGAGAAATACAATCATTGCTATTCTGTTTCGCTTAAGAATTCTCATTAGAATTAAATTTGCAATACTCGTGCTTGCATCGGGACTTAGCAAAGTCCATGAGACTCTTGATGTGTAATCCGGAAGGACACTTCCGAGAGAGATTGCCTCTGAAAATTTTCTGCTCCATGATGATGGACATCAAACTCTTTTGAGGAGCTCGTTGAATTCCTATTCGTGAAAATCTGGCGATCCAAGCCAAGTCATATCGTTGTCGTTGAGCTTGTTGGAAATTCTGAGATAGCCCTCCACTCACATGGTAAGTTTGAGGATGAAATCCAGGGAATCTATTTTATCGCTATTCGATCTTGATGAGTAATTCTAAGTGAAACCCGGGACGGGTTCTTTCTAAGGCTGGGAGGCTGTGACAACTGGTAAAAATTGAGAACCGGATTTAAAATGCCGAAATATAATTAAAATGAATCGTTAATTTTATTGAAACCATTTTCAGAAGTTATGGGAATTAGTGCTTGATTTTGTTGGATATAATTCGTATTGTTGATTAGTTATGTGGAATAGTATGTCGTTAGACCATTCCTGTTGCGTTAAGTTAGGCACTACTTCGACTCTGGCACTAGGAAACCTAATAATACGAAATATATAAAGTTTTGTTACGCGAGATAAATAGAGGCCTATTTATAGTCACGTTTTTATGGAAAAACCTATTTAAAAATAATGGCGTACATATAAACGCGTGTTGAGGATTTTTGATAACAAATATGGGCTCGGGAAGTGAGAGCCGGGATTTAATGAGAAACGGCCACGTTTTATTTTTATATACGTGTTTATTATCAAATTTAATGGAAAAACGTATTTACAGTGAATGGTGGCAATTAAAAAATTATGTCGGTGATGTTTAGTATTTTTCGTGAATAAAAGTATGTATTTCGGGAGAGTTTACTAAAAAAATACACTGTAAGTCCTTGTTTTGACACCCTTTATGAAAATATGGAAAATATAAGGACTCCTTTGAAATTTACGGTTATAATAATAACCCTACCCCTAAACCTCTTTTCATATTATCATCTTCATCACCTCTCTCTCACTCTCCCTCTCTTCTCTCTTGACTGCCGCCGCCGGCCAACCATAAACCACCATCACCGCTGCTCTAACAACCTCACCACCACCATAGAAATACTCCTCACCATCTCCTCTTCAGTTTGATACAACACACGCGCCCTAAAAACATCACCACCACCTTGTTATTATTTCACCGCCGTCACAAAACAACACCACCATCACCATTTCATTTCTAAACTTGTAGATCGAATGAGAAATGGTAAGAAGGCATTTTTACGCGTGGGTTTGACTCGTCCCCGAGTCAACCCGTGAGTATTTTTATTATTTTGGGTTAAAATATAAATGGGTTTAATGTTTTAATGAATAAAAGTAAATAAAAACGTGAAAACTAAATATGGTATCGTCCTTTGTGTGTTTGTGTGTCGGGTTGGGTCACACCGTGAGCTAAGCTCACGGTACTATTGATGTTCTTGGTGTTATTTTGATCCTTGTGAGTTTATTTTGATCTTGTAAATGATGATGTTCTTGTGGTTCTTTTGTTTGGCCAAATGGATTTTGAGCCGAGAGATAGAGCTAGGATTTTGGACATGGTTTTGATTATGGGTGATATTTTGGTTGTTGTCGAGTAGGTAGTAGACCGTATAGGGTCCGTTGGTTTTGTTGGTTGTGACGGGGAAGGAACCAAGCCGAGAGCCTCATGGTCTCAGCAAAACATTGATAAGGTTGGTTATTGTTTGATGGTATCTTGATGTTCTTAGCCTTGGGTTGTGATTATTGATTGTTGTTTGGAGTGGGTTTCGGTAAGGATTTGGTCCAGTTGCTTTTAGCCGTGGGTTAGGGTTTAGATTCTCGGAGTTGTTTTGGTTTTGTTGAGTGAAAAATATGATTGTTGTAGTTGTTCGTTGTTTGGTAGCCATGGGTACGAGTCGAGACCACTAGGGTCTCGGCCAAGATTGATTTAGGTTAATGATTTGTTGTTGATTTATGTTGATTGTTTGGAGTTGTGACGAAGTTGGATATTTGATGAAGTTAAGAGGTGCCGTAGGATTAGTTTCGGCCTAGGATTATTGATATTGGTGATTGTTGTTTTGATAGAAGTGGTGATGTTGCTATTGTGAAGACTATTAGACGTCGGAAATAGGATTAGACTCGAGCCGTAGACGGCCGCGAGTTGGGGAAGTTGGGATTGCGGATTTTGAGTATTGTGGATGGGATTTAATTAGTATAACTTGTGAACTTTGTGCAAAGTCGGTGTCACCTTGACTTTCTAGTCACGGTTGACTCCGACAACGCCGTGACATAGATTCGTAGACATTATTTGAATATTTTGACAATATAGACTTATTTTAGTCCGAGAGTGATGACTCGGATTCGTGAACTCGAATAAATAATGACTCGTAAATAAGCTCGATCAACAACTTATATATAAATATGCATATATATGTGTGAATGTATATATGAATATATATAGTAAATAAATACTAAAAATAAATAATAACGTTAACGCTAAATATTAGTTAACTAATTTAACTAATGTTTAACGGAAACCTTGTTATATATATAAATGGAATTGTTTTCCGACAAAAGGGAAATGCTTTTGAAAATAAAACACAAAGGTTTTAAGTATAAATGTTTACTTGACGCGAGTATTAAATATTCGAGTGCACGCAAAAACTAGGGTTTGCCTAAACGCTAAACATTGTGTATTATTACGAGTCACGGATATGTGACATTAATACATCTAGCTTACGTAATTAACGAACTTAATGAGAGCTCGTTAAGTATGTCAGAAAGATTTAATAATGGATAATATATCCTACGACCCCTTAGGTGGTGATATAGTGTTGGAGGAATAAGTGAGATGAGTACACTGTAAAGTTTATTGGGGTGACTAGTTCAGTAAGTTTCGACAATTTAATTTGATGACTTAGTAGGCTATAAGAACTTGTCACGTGAATTGTTGTGGTTTTATTTGGTGGAGTTCTTTGGAAGCGTGAGTTCACATGAATCTGGTTGAGTCGACTCAGCACACACATGACGATACCAAACACTAAAACGGATATGAGAAAGAGATTTTGGAAATGAAAATGGAATACGTTCGGGATTTGGGAAATATTTATTTGAGATTTATACTGAGGCGTATTGATATTATTAGGTAGTGCCGAGTCAGTAGTCGCCGTTGCCAGATAGTTGATACTTTCTTTGCTTCTGTTGATTCTTGTGCTGTTTGTTGGACCTGAGGTGAGTTTCATAGCCCCGCTTTTACATTTACTTTAATTGTTTTTCTAAAATTGGGGGAGAAAACATGCAACTATTTTCTCAGACCTGCTACTATTTTGTTTTGCTATTAGTGTTGGCTAGTTGAGGTTAGATTGCGGTAGATGTTGACTTAGGCTAGGGCTGCTTGGAACCTAGCTAGAGAATAGACTTCTACTTACGGCCTAGATCCAGGGCAGTAACGGGTGGTTCCTTACTGTAACGTGTGACCTGGCTAGTGACCGCGGAGGGGTCCACTCACTATGACCACTTATCTTTCCTAAGATAAGAAACTTAGTGATTGTGATTTGTTATGATGTTGGAATGAGAAATCTATACCTGCCTCTAGTCACACATAGCACCTAACTCTTCAGGTCCATAACTGTTTGTGAATTTAAACCTATGAACTCACCGGCGAAAGTTGATCTTTTTTAGCATGTTTTTCTCAAGTAACTAGACGCTTGCTTTTATAGTTTGGACTTCGGTGGCGTAGCGTGGATTTGTCATAGTTTGAGGCATCGATGAAACTCTTATATTTCTTTTATGGACCTATATACTTTTATCTATTATGGGCTTTCCTTCTTAGAGATTTTGGATGAATGTAAACTTTGACTTTATGTTGACTTTTGTTTACATTTACATCTATGATATCTCGTTATCTATACTTGTGATGATACCAATCCCCGTAGCACCCCGAAAGCTTGTAAGTCTTCCGGTGTATAAATTTTTGGGGGTGTTACACATAAAGGCAGTCAAAGTCAAAACATCAAATTGGTGCTGTTTTTTCTTTTGCGCCACTTAAAGAGAGTAGTCAAAACATCAAATTCGGTGTTTTGTGTAAAAAACATCTCAAACCCACACTAACATTTTGTTCTCTAGTTTTACTTTAGGAGAGCCGAAAGGAATGGAGTGAAACATGAAATTAGTATATTATTCTTGAATTTATTGTTATTGTTATTGTTGTTATTCTTGTTATTGTTATTCTTGTTATTGTTATTGTTCTTGTTGTTATTGTTATTGTTATTATTGTTGTTGTTATTGTTATTGTTATTGTTATTATTGTTGTTATTATTATTATTATTATTATTATTATTATTATTATTATTATTATTATTATTATTATTATTATTATTATTATTATTATTATTATTTAAGAAAGGCAATTTTTTTTACAAAGGCAAGGGAAAGGTACATGTTTTTGAGATTAATATACAAGAAAAAGAAAAGAAAAAAAGTTACGAAAAAGATTGTGTTTTCAAGATTTATTTATTTATTTATTTTACTTTTTTTGAAAATAAATGAAAAGAAGAGAAAGAAAGTTGAAAGATTTGAGTTTTTCATTGTAAAATATTCTTTTCACTTTTGGAAGGAAGAGAAGAGTATTTGATTCTCTCATTTTATTTTCTCCCCTGTCTCTTCTCTTCTCTTCCATATGTTGTTCGGATCTATCAATAGACGGACAAGTCATGCATTTTTTGGGAGGTAGACAGATTACGGTTGCTGGACGGTTGTCTGTCGGTATTTAATTACTGGAAGTTATAATATGCCCAAGTGGGAGTGTGTGGGATCATGTGCATGATAACAGAATTAACTATTGTCATTAATATATGATTCTACAATGTCACACATAATAGCTCGAGATTATGGCTATTGTAAATATATAAATGGTCTAATTATATGAAGTAAAATTGGGTTTAATTAGTTAGACTTTTAAGTAGAAACAAGCTTGAACCAAAACCAAATGGGTGATGCTCATGTGGGGCCCACTGTACAGCCAACCACCCTAGGGGTGAGTTGGGTTGAGCTTGGTTCTTTAAATTGTTTAAAAATATAAGTATATTGTTGGATAATATGAAATATTTTATACTTAATAACTATCTCTATATTTCTGGTGATTATCTTAAATTTAAATCTATGGTATGTAAAGCATAATTAGATTTCAAAATAAGTGTTATTCCACGAAAACCTAATAACCCCTCGTTCGGCCGCGACATCACACACACACAACACAATCGTGTGTTGTGTTTTCAAGCAATTGGATTGTTTGTTGTTGCTGCTTAGGTCAACCAGTAGCACATTGTTGCAATCGGTTGAGAGTTAGTCTGCAATAACTATGAGAGGATCTTGCTCTTAGATCCTTTGTGTCTATATTGATCTTTCACTCGAACCAAAAGGTATGCAAGTGTTGTTGTGTTTATTTTGATTAGTCATTAAACTGTATATGGATCATTGGTTCTTGGAAAACTGTTTTTATGGTTTTATCTTCCACTGCATGTTTATTCTGTTAATTGTTTAAGATTTTTTTTAAAAATAATTTATCCTTACGTTTTCCATCATAACCAAGGTCATCCCATGTCCTTTGGAGGCCTAGAGCGAAAATATGACCTAGGAACTTCAGATATCTAACGTTTCGAATAATGGTTTTATGTATCCAAACATCCCAAAATTAGGTATCCAAATATTTTAAATTTTTGTATAACTTATATATGAGTTCCAAAGTGACAATTCATATATCCTAGTATTCAGATCAATTCCGATCAATTTTCGGGTATCCGAATAAGGATATTTGTTGATCCCAGTTGAGCAATTGATCTAGTATCATTATCTTAGATAAACCAAGACAATAATGTATAGAAGCTGACTTGTTACAAACTTAATCAATATGCGGAATTTATTGATTAACTTAAGAGGAACACAAACACAATAATATCACCAACTAAACACTTCAATATATTGAATACGAGCACTCTGAATAGTGCTAGGGTTTTGCAACATTGAAGTGAATACAATGNCTTTTTTCAAGCCCCATAGAGTGTTCAGATCTATCCTGTCACAAGATCTTACAAGATCTTCAAAATCTCTTTAAACTTCAACATCACCTCCAACTCTGATAATTTTCCAAGCTTCACCAAACTCATCCTGTACAATTTCCCAATCAGCAATTGGATGTCTAGCTTGAAGTGGCTCAACAAACATGTCATCTGGTTCAACCACCAAAAATCTATCATCAGTCTTATCAGAGGTCTTTTGAAGTGTCTCAGGTAATTTAGTAGACTTAGATCCTTCAACTCTTGACTTCTTGGCTCTTTCTCTGCTAGCTGCCATATGCTCATCAAAATCTTTCTTCCACTCAGCCTCTTCCTTTGAGCCCATTCCAACAAACATCTTATTTCTCTTATATCCAGAATAGTAATGAAGTCTAACTGCATCATTCCCCATTCCTTTGAATTGGCTCATCTTCCAACCACACTGAGCACACAAATATTGTTTCATTTGAGATATGATCTGAGCTTCTGTAGACCTTCTTTTCCTCTTTTGCTTGCCTTTGATTACATTTGACACATAGTCAAAAGCTTGATCATTAATCATTCTAATGAAATCATACAACTGTGCAGTCTTTTGCTCTGTAGTTAGAGTAACATCAGCATGAACTTCTAATGCTTTCTTGATGACCTCTGGATTTTTCTTTATCAAGTAGTCAACTTCTTCAGGTGTGGGCTCATAGTCATATACATCATTCTTTGACTTTGGCTCACCCTCTTCACTTCTTCTGGATTTTAAAGCTGCAAGAACTTCATGTTCTGCTAGCATCCTAGCCTGTTCAGCATCAACATCATCCCCATCTACTTCAATATCATCCATGGCAACCTGTATAGCCAAGGCTCTATCAGCCTCCACAAGTTTCTCTCTTGGCCAAAATTCCTAAGGCAATTTCTTGTATTCTTCTTCATCATCACTAGAACCAGAACCAGCTTCTTCAACCATCTTTCCTTTTCCTTTATCAGTACTTGGAGCAAATGGTTTTGCCTTTGGAATTGTTTGTAGAGGTTCTCTAATCATCACTCCTTTTGTGGGTAAGAGTGACACATGAATAGGTTGTGAAAGGGATGTTGGTTGAGATGGTGTAGATTTGAGTTGAGGTGATTCTGATGTATGCTCAGTTGGAGATTTTTCTTGAAGCATTAGCAATGCATTTGCAACTGAGTTCTCACCTGATCCAGCAGCAGAGTTACTAGCAGTTTTCTCTTTAGCAGCAGACTCTGGAGCAGCAGTCTTAGCAATCTCTTCCATCACAACTTCTTGATTATCCTTATTCACCACCACATACCTATCAGCATTATCACTACTTTCCACATGGTCATCACTCTTAGCCTCCCCTGAAGCTAAGCCAATATCAACAATAACCCCTGCATCAACATTTGTCTCTAA
>LBNU01025314.1:80159-95970 GCA_014162995.1 Artemisia annua
AAATTGATTATGGCTAAGCATTCGCGGATCTCATTATTTGAGATTTTAAATTTGCGAAGAACGTGAAATGATAGAGTTTCTTTAGAAGTTAGATGCTAAGCATAGAGTAGTTGGATCTCTTTAAAGCTCATCGAAGGTACTCTTGTCTTTTTGTTCCCACAAAATTGCTTCACCCCATATATGTGCAAAATAATTAAAGATGTTAGGTTTAGCCGATGAGTAGTTCTTTATCTTCTCGAGAGAATCTTTGCTTGGGAAATTGGGTACACATCATGGATACACCCAGTTATATCGAGTTGTATTGTATTGTATATCGTTGAATAAGCGTAGTACGCATGTGGTTTCGGAGCTACCCTAAAGCCCGCTGTTATGTAAAAGCTAAGGTGCTTTAAGACTTTGGATTGAGATCGGGCCTTGGATCCTAGATTCCAACCCTAGCAGTTGGCGGTAGGTCTTGGATTGAAACTGTGAAGGTTCGGAGTTGAGAAGTTACTAAGGCAAGAAAAGAAAAAAAAGTGAAAAAAGTAAAGAAAATCAAAAGAAATAATAAGGATCGATGTTTAGATTCATAGATTATGTGCTTAAGTGTTAAGACTAAAGTTGGTCGCGCGTGAGGTGCATGTTACGATCCTAGATCGGACGCATGAGGTGCACGTGAAATGTACTCGTCAACTTATGTCTATGTATTCCAAAATCTTTGTATGTATCCAATATCCTTGATGTGGACCACATTTCTCAAGCAAACCTTCTTGAGAGAAGATCGATAACTACTTAGCGTATGAATTTGGTATCTTTATCGGACTAAAAAATATGAAACAAGATGCTTATGAAGAAATTCATTTCTCTCACAAAAATAAAATAATGAGATACAAAAAAAATAGGAAAATGGGAGCAAGAGGTACACGAGTAACTTCCATGGGTAGCGTTGGCATCTAATTTGTAATTAAACAATGATCCGTTTTTGCACTTAGTTTGGGACTTGTGAAAAATCAGGGACGATGAATTTTATCCAATCGGTCACTTTTCTATGAATCGTGTTCTTGCTCTATGACCCTTAATCGTTATCAAATGATAATGAAAGTCAGGCACACTGTCATAAGCTAAAGTAGTGTAATATATGATGTACATAGTCTAAATTGGAAACTCGGGGCGTTTTAGGGAATAAATGATTTTGTATCTCCTTTGAACGTTTTGCTACTTTTCAAAGTTAGTAAAGAGAGGTGTAAAATTATTTATCTTTAAGGCGTGATGTGATTACATTGCGTGAGGACACACAATACCTTAGTCTGGGGGATTTTGGTATGTGCTTATTCACATACCTTTTACTCACCATTATTAGACTATTATAGACCAAAAACTAACTTTCAAAGCCAAAGATATCGTGTTTTTGTGTTTATGACTGTGTAGGNTAGCGAGTATGGGATTCATAGTATAGCGAGTATGCATTGTTTTTATTTGCGAGTATGATCCAATTAATTGCGAGTATGGACCTTGTCTTAGAGTTAGCGAGTATGATCATGTCTATAGCGAGTATGGAGTTGTTCTAAGCTAGCGAGTTTGGTTCTTGTTTTATAGTATTGAGTCTTTTGATTTGTAAGTTGGTCTTCGCTTATTAAAATCTTTGTGTCGAGCTTATAGTTTGTCTAAGTTTTCTTTTGAGTCGAGTTTCATTTTCTAATTTTCGTTTCTAATTGCTTTTGCAAGTCGAGTTAGACTTTTATTTCACTTCATCGTATATCGAGTGAAGTTCTTTTAGTACTATTCTAAAACGTTACTCTGTCGAAATTTACTGTTAATCTTTTTAAACTTAGTTCGTTTTTTTAGTTCACTTAATCTTTTATAAGTCTTAGTCTTACATTTCATTTATTAAATTCAAAAAGCCAAAAACATTTTATTTACTTATTTCATTTTTATTTCTTTAGTTTACATTCTATTATCTATATTTTATTTCACTTAATCATTTTAGTTAAACAAAAATACAAAAGCCAAAAATATTTTTCATTCCTTTTATTTGTAATCTCTTTACGTTAATGTTTTCGTTGTACTTAACTCTATTTCTTTTAAACGCGCTCTCATTAACGTTTAAGTTTTAAACAAGTTTCGTAGTGTAACTAAAACCTAATCACATCTTTTAAACCCATTCATCTCACATAACTCACGGTTTTGAGTGACTAGATCAGTTCAACCCTCGTTGGGACTACGACCCGTGGTTTACGAGCTTCACCGCTTAGAATTCCGCGATCAACACCCCTTGGCTTCTCCTCCAAGACTAGTCTTATTTTGAATCCTTAATTTTGTCTTAATTTTAGTGTGTGTAAGTTTTTTTTTAATGCATTTTTTTATATTTCATGTCTTAAACTTCCTTTCAAACTTATTGTCTTCATCTTAATCTTTCTTGTTTAATCTTTACAAGTTTTACATTTAATCTTTCCTTTAAGCTTATAATAGTTATCATCAACTTTGCATGGTTTTTGTTTTAAGTCGAATAATACAACTCATGGGCTAGGGCTTGTATCCAAGTCGTGGCTTATTGAGCTTATTTACGAGCTTATTTAGTTTTTAAACATCTTCTTTATAAAGTTTTTTGTTAAATCTTATTAGGCTTTAATCTTTGTATTTATTTTGGGTCGAATAATACTAGAAATAAGTTAGGGCTTGTAGCTAAGGTTGCGGCTTATTTAGCTTATTTAAGCTTATTTAGCTTTTAAACTTGTTTTACTTATAGTTTTTATTAGTTTAAATCTTTTTAATCTTTTTGTCACGTTAAAATAAAGTCCAAATCAGTTTGGTTAGGGGTTTGCGAGTTTGGATTGTGGTATTTGCGAGTATGGGCCTCAAAACCTAGCGAGTATGACATTCAAGGTCTTGCGAGTATGATATGTTCTAATGTACTTAGCGAGTAGGGTCAACAAAATAGCGAGTATGGTCTTTGTGGGTTGCGAGTATGAATCTCTTTGTGTCCTTTGCGAGTATCAGGAACATAGCGAGTATCATATGTGTTAGGATAGCGAGTATTACATTGTTTATAGCGAGTAAGCTATTGATTTGATTGCGAGTATCACTTGGCAATCTTCTATGCGAGTATAACTTTCAATAAGCTTGCGAGTATGAGTCCAATATAGCGAGTATGACCATGTTTTCTTTGTGAGTATGACCTTTAGTTTAGCGAGTATTGTTTTAAAGTCTATGCGAGTATCAAATTTTGTTTCAAGTAAATTGTGAGTATGGTCTTTTAATTATAGTCCATAGCGAGTAAGAGTGTAAGTCTTTACGAGTTTTGTGTCGAGTCTTATGTTGAGTCTTTTTATTTCTTATCTAGTGTCAATTGTCTTTTATAAGTCGAGTTAGACTTGTATTCGCCTCATCGTTCCGTCGAGTGAAGCTTTTACTTAGTTCTTTTCTAACGTTACTCCGTCAAAATTTTTTTATAGTCTTTTTAAACTTAGTTTATTTTATTTGTCAACTTAGCTTATTTTCTTTTAAGAGCTTTTCATTTTACTTTTCACTTATTAAATCTTAAAAAGCCAAAAAACATTTTACGTTGTTAGTTTACTTTCTTTTAATTTGTTCAATCTTTCTTTCTATCTTTTATGTTTTCTTTTCTCATTTATTTTAGTTACCTTAAACACGTTTTTACTTTCATTAAGTTTTAAACAAAGTTTCGTAGTGTAATTAAAAACCAAATCAAATCTTTCAAACCTATTCACATCACATAACTCACGACTTACTTGACTGGATCAGTTCAACCCTCGTTGGGACTACGACCCGTGGTTTGCAAGCTTCACCGCTTGATATTGCCACGATCATGGTTGAGCAAAGGGATTCACTTCAAAAGAATTATCAGATGCAGCTCCTCGAGGAACTGAAGAAGATTGATCGTTGAGCGTGGGTTGAGTATGACTGGATGACGGAGCATTTTGACTAAGGGAGATGGAGACGGAAGGCCCATTTGTAGGTTGAGGTGCGTCATTATCAGCAGCATTAGGACCAATGACTTGTGGTTCTGGCTCGACTCTCTGTTGAGGTTCAAAATACTCATCATACATTGGATCGAATAACTTCTTCAAGTCCTCACTAGTGGGTGGCACATAAGAAGCAGCAGTAGTGGTAGACTGTACAAGTCCTGAACTAATTGGTCCAGGAGTCAAAAGATTAGATGCGGGTCCAGAACTGGAGTGTTCAGGAGCCGTATGCTCAGACAGCTCATCAAACGTGACATGAATGGTTTCCATGATTTGTCGGGTTCTTTTGTTGTAGATTCGATAACCCTTCTTATTTGGTGCGTAACCAACAAAAATTCCAATATCAGCTTTTGCCTTCAGCTTTCTCAAGTCTTCACTATCGTTAGTTGGGTAGCATAATGCACCAAACACTCAAAGAAATGATAGATCAGGTTTTCTGTCGTGTACTAGCTCATAGGGGGTTATGCCGTGAAGAGGATGTTTCAGTGATCGGTTTTGGGTGTAGCAAGCAGTCGCAATTGCCTCACCTCAGAGAAACATAGGAGCTTTAGAAAATATCAGCATGGTTCGAGCAGCCTCTACAAGGGTACGGTTTCGTCTTTCAAGGACTCCATTCTGCTGAGGTGTTCGAGGTATACTCCTTTGATGACTAATTCCAAGGTTTTCATAAAATTGAGTAAGTTGCTGGTTAACAAACTCAGTTCCATTGTCTGTGCGGACGATTCTGACAGTTTTATTGAGTCTGACTTGCAGCTGCTTGATGAGTTTAATGATGATCTCTGGTGTCTCATCCTTGGATCTGAGGAACTTTACCCATGTAAACCGAGAGTAGTCGTCAACGATCACTAACACATATCTCTTTCCAAAGATGGCTTGTACTCTCATTGGTCCACACAGATCCATGTGAAGGGTATGAAGAACTTCCATAATGGTGTTGATTGATTTGGGTTTGTGTGTTTGTTTCTTGCTTTTACCTAGCTGACAAGCAGAACAAAGATGATCCTTTTCATATTTCAGTCGGGGCATCCCTCGAACAAGATCTTTACGAGTGAGCTCATTGATGGTACCGAAGTTCAAGTGATTCAAACGACGATGCCACAGCTATGACTTGTTCTTGGATGCCTTGGATAGTAAGCAAATAGGTGATGACCGCATCATGTCTTCAATGGATATAGTGTAGAGGTTTGTGCCACGACTACCTTTCAAAAGATCCACACCATCCAAATTTCTAACAAAGCAAGTGTGTTTTCTGAAGGCTACTTCAAGATCGGAGTCACGAAATTGACCAACGGAGAACAGATTGTGCCCAAGCCCTTCTACATAGTATACTCTAGAAATCACGCTGTCACCAAACACATAATCGCCATAACCCATTATATCACCAAAATGATCATTCCCGAATCTAACAGTCCCGATAAACTTTTTCACGAAATTTCTGAGCCGTGAGCGATCCCCAGTCATATGTTTTGAGCAGCCTGAGTCCAAATACCAAAGGACGATTTGTACGACCTGCATTTGAACCAGACTGATATGGATAACTAAAAAACGTGGACCCCCAAACACAAGTGGGATCCAATTGGTTAGCACAAGCATATTTACTTAAAACAGAAGTGGATAGTTCAGTGGAATCATTAGACATATCTTTACTTGTGGATGCACTAGACCTATGGTTATCGCATTGTGTCACTAGAGGAAAAGTCCTGCCAGTTGCCTTCCATACCCTAACCTTTGAAAGCCTAAAATTGGGCAGTTTAGTTAATGGGCATTGACTTCCTAAAGTGAACTTTCTTCCAGTGGGTCTCCAATGATAACCAACAGTAGAGAACTTCCTTCCTGTTGCTTTCCAAACACGTTTTTCTAGTTTATGATTCAAAGCATTATTAACCGGGAGTAACTTAGAAGCATCCAAAAATGTCTTAACACACTCATCATGATTGCCAGAAATTATACAGTCATTACAGGTCTTACAAGTAGCATCAGAATTCGAATTAATTACAGTACGCCTAGAGCTAATACTAGAATCAACACGATTCATATCATTCAGATCAGTCTTATTGTTCCTAACACTAGGCCAAAAATGACCTTTCGTCACACATGGTCATTTTTGAACGGTCACACGGTGACATTTTTACGTGACTAAATGTACCAGCCTTAAATAAACAGCCACACTTGATCCGACTTGTGTGACCATTTCGTAAAATATTTGTCACGCATTTGTGTATATATGTGACTAGAGGGTAACTGGTAAATATTTTTCCATCATTTAGTCACGTTTAATTTGGGACGTGTGACCGATGCAAATCAGCTCGAAACATTAGTCACGCTATAGATATACATATGTGACAAATATATGTCACACAATTGAACAGTGTGACCAAAGAAGATATATGGTCACACGAAGTACTTGTGTATGTGGCTAAATTATATAGTCAAGTTTGTCACACATTATATAAACGTGACTGCTATTCTTTGCTGAATAGTTAGCCACATATGAATTTTAAATGTGTGACAACTAAAAATTCAGTTTGAAGCGTTAGTCACGAAATGCATTTAAGAGTGACAAATATATGTCACACACTTGAAGAGTGTGACTAAATGTCATATATGGTCACACAAAACCATACAAACATGATTAAGTGTAACGAAAATTCGACACATATGGTCACGTAAGTTAATATGTGTGTCTAAAGTTTAATGTGTGTTTGCTTGCCAAATCCTAATGTGTATAGTCACATTTAATTGAAGCACGATCATGTGACTATAGGCTTTACATATGGTCACATTATAAGGGTATTATATGTGACCAATACATATGGTCACACATTACTGATAACTTATCTAATTTTGAGGGGTTAGATGTTGTGATCATTGTTCATATGTTATGGCTTGTGTTTTCTTTGTTTCTAGAATAACATTTTGTAGGAAAGGCAAAGAAAAAGCTGTTTGGATTGAAATTTGGGTGAATGCTAGTAACTCAGAAGTTAATGCTGCTGGGCATAACTTAATGCTGCTAGGCATAAATTAATGTTGCTAGGTGTTGATACAAAAGTTGGGCGTTCCTTGTTTGGGTTCCTGTTCTCGTACCAATTAGATCTTAATGCTCTTGAGACCTGCGCACTAAGAAAGCAACAAACACCGTTAAGCATATCGAGGGATTGTTTTTCCCGATTATCCTCCGGCGTGAGAGTAAGTAATCGATTTAAGGTTGTGAAGAGTTTTAGGGTTGTCAGTCGTACCTTAGATGAGAGCTATGATGCCCTATATATACACACGTAACCGATAAGGTTTCGTGCTCCTCACTCTTCGGCGTGTTCGCCGATATCGGATATTTGGTATATATCTCTTTAATAAGAGATATCACATATCCAATCCATAAATAACTTCGGGCTTGGGCCCTGTGAGCCCAAACCGTCTAATTGGTAGTCCAAGTATTGTTATGGTGGCCCACTCGTGGTGGGCTTAGACGTTAGTAATGTTCACTACTCGGGTTCGTAACCCGAGTATGGACTATAAGTCATCATGTCCCCCTAGTCTAGTGTGCGCAGGGTGAAACCTGCGGGTGCTAGACTAATAATAGCAGCGGCAAGCGTGATGGAAAAGGATCACATTTTTCCCGCCAAAAATGGGATACTATGTATCTAGTCCAAAAATGCTCCACGTATCTCTTGAAATACGTGAAAGTGTACGTACCTGTTTGTATTCTAGCCACACGATGGAGATAGTCGAATCCACGTGTCAGCTATCCAAGGCTAGGGGAAACCCTATATAAAGGGTTTCGTTTTTACTGTGTCTACTACAGTGAAACAAACGCCATTTTCTCCATTCTTAAGAATCAACAATCAAGAAAAACAGAAACTGCGAAGGTAACTTTGTGTGCGTTTGCTAGTAAAAAATGGTGCACCAATTAGAAGAGTTCTGGTCCGAGATGGATGAGGATGAACTTCGTCAGTTCACCTCTGATTATTTCATTCCTTTGGATGTGCATCCGGTTGTACTGGAGCCTAATGCCTGTATAGCAGACTTCCCTGAAGGGAAAATAGGGGTATATACGCGCTTCTTTGAATTTGCAAACCAGCGCGTGCCTATATCCCTATTCTTGAGTGACGCTCAACTTTTATCGTTTGCATATCTCTCAGCTGCACCCGCTAGGTGCGGCAAAGATAACAAACTTCGAAGTAAACTGTCGTTTACTTGCGATCAATCCGACCATTAACCTTTTCCGCGCATTTTACCACACATCGTAGTCGAATGGGTGGGTAACTTTTTCGAAGCGCGCGGGGTGCTATCAGTGTTATACCAAGAAAGTAGATGCCCTCAGGGATTGGAGAGAGAATTTCTTCTGGATAGTTGATAGGGTTTTTACATCGCTTTCGGAGTTTTATACTTAAGCGTCGCTAAAGGATGAGCGCCCAGATCCCGGTACGTGCAACAAGGAGGATGCGGAGACTATTAATGCAAACCGCATCCCAATCGTTCTGTATCCTAAGGAATTTGTAGTCCACATGGGGCTTAGTCGTAACTATTTCCTCAGTGGTGAAGAAGTGCCAACCTTTCTTGATGGGGACGGCTGGGGTGGGTGCTTATCCTTTCTTTGTCCTCGCATAATGTAAGCGCTCTTGTAACTTGTAATTTATCAACTAACTTATTTTTGTTTGTTCATGTATTGCGCAGAGATGGACCTGTTTGCTGTGGTGAAGCTGCCGAAGCCCACACAAGTGGTTGTGGGTGTGTGCCCCTTGAAGGAGGGTGAGTTGCCCATCTTGGAGGAAACTTCTGGGCGTCTTCTGGAGTTGGCGCAGGGGGAAACTTCTGAGGCTTCGCACCCCATTGTGAATGCAACGCCTGTACAGAATGTTCCTGCACAAGAAACGGCAGTCCCGGAGCCTGAGCGCGCGGATTCATCTGGTAGTGTCAGCGTCTTCAAGGTTGACACTGACTCGGAAGAAGAGCGCCAGGGCGCTAAGCGCAAGGCTGCTGATGATGCTGGTGAGGGGACTTCTAAGAGCAGACGTCATACTGTTATTGTGGACGAGTCTGCGGAGGAAGAGGCATCAGTATCTATTGATGCGCAGAATGCTGTTGAGACTTCTCCTCCTAAGTAAGTGTTGTTCGTGTTGAATGTTTATCTTATTTCCTTCCTATTTGTTTCCCTGTCTAACACCTTTACCCCTCTTTATTGTAGGAATGATGCTGCAGGGGGTGATGCAGTGTCTGTGGATGAGTTGGCGCCAACCTAGACTACTCATCGTCCCTTGGAGGAGCCATCGGGGACGAGTGGAGGGATGTCTGCGCCACACCTGATGGAGGAGTTGGCTGCGGCTGCTGGTCGCCAGACTGAGTTAGTTGCTCAGCTCAAGGCGCAATATGCTGTTGAACGCAGCAGCCTGGCTCAGAAGGATGAGGAGATTGCACAGCTGAGAGCGCAGTTGACTGCTGCGCGGGCAGATGTAGAGTCTACAACTGCCTATGCCAGGAAAGTTGCTGATGAGAAGCTGTCTATGATGGTGGAGTTGGAGCGTGAGCGCGCTGCCACAGGTCAACACAGGATTAACTCCTTGTGGGGGTTGAAGTACTTGCAAGAAAACAGAAGCAAACACTTCGCCCAACTTGACGAGTTCCGCAAGCATGTGGAAGCGGCTCTGAGGGCGCAGGAGGGCAAGCTGCGCAAATTGAGCATCGAATATGATGAGGAATTGTATCCTCATCTTATGTCTGCTGTTGCTGAGCGCAGGTATTTACCCTTCTTCTTTACCTTATGTAAATTCCTTTATATCTTCTGATACGTACGTTGTTGTACTCATAGGTGGTTGATTAGCCATGGGCTACGTTTGGCTGCCCTATGCACACTGGAATCCCAAGAGGTTGTGGGGGCCTTTGGGAAAGTTGTGGATTGCGCCGTGGCTCGTGGCAAGGCGCAGGCTGTAGAGGAGCTGGATAGAAGCAGGTTGTTGACAGTGTCGCTCGCAGAGGTGCCTGGGTACAAGGCTGACTCGTATGATGAGCTCGTGGACGCAATGGAGAAATTTAAGCTGTTGGAGCTTCCTCATATCGGGCGGTTGGAGCGTGACCAGGACCAGCCAATCAAAATGATTATGGAAGGGTTGGTCCTTGGGAGGCATCTCTTGGATAATGCCGAGGAGCAACCTGACTATTTTCTTAGGCCTGATGAGTCGCAGCTACAAGTGCCTGTATTTGCACGCCTGCGCGACATCCTCAACCCATTCACCATTGACAAAGAGGTCCCATTAAAGGAGTGCTTAGAAACCCACTTAACAAGGGTTGCACAGAAGAAAGGTGTAAAGGGGAAGGCTATACTCTGCGGTGTTGGTGCGGCCCATCTTCCCCGGTCCGATGGGATTCCCGTTAGCGTGCCAACGGTATCTCAGGAGGATAGTAACCTGTTGAGGAGGCTGAGTAGAGTTGGGGAGTTGACATCCACGGCTAGCAGCTCCGGTCATAGATGCGCTCATAGCGCTTAGGAATCATTATCCAGATTGTGTAATTTTTTGTAAACTCATGGTTTAATATATATCTTTTTGTGCTTAGGTCATTTGTCCTTTTATTTGAAAGACTTCCCAATAGTCACAATTACAACATTCTTAGACAAATATATATTAAGTCCATAACTTAATAAATATATGTGAATAAGAATCCATGAGTTAAAATGGATATAATCTCTTGTATTCGAACTTGTTGTTCTGCGTGAAATTTTGAGCGCAGTTTGTACATACATATCTTAATATTGAGATATTTAAGTATCCAAAGCGTGCTTAGAAAAATCATAATCGTGTATGAAATTTGCGAAGTAAAAAAAACATATTCGTGTATGGAATTTTTAACTTAGGAAAAGATCATAGTCGTCTATGAATTTTTGTGAGTTTACTTGTCGTATTGTTTAATATTATGTTAAGCAATCAAGAGTCTTGGTTTCCTTAGTTGTTAAACGCGCACAGTGTGCAATATTGCGCATCCATCGTGGGGTGCGCAAGGAACTTGCGCCAACGTCTTGAGCGTAAGGTGTTTAACAAGGATGCGTAATCCGAAGTTGATGGGTTTGCAACCCTCTTACTCAACGAGTTGTTTAGTAGGTTAACTCATCCTTTTACAAACGTGGGTATTAGTAAGTGCATGCACGCCATGTAGGCTAAAGGTAATGTAACCAACACATTGAAACAAAAATAGTATTTAAATAACAATGTAAAGAAATTGTTTCGCGTTGTTAGCTAGAAACCACGAATTTGAGTTAATACTTGCAAGTTTTTGTAAAAAAAAAAAGAAATGTTACTTATCTAGGTAAGGTAAAAAAAAGAAAAATACATGGATATTTATTGGGGCACTTTCTAAAATGCGCGAGTGTCCATGTTGGGCCGTAGCCTTTTCTAAAGGTAGCATCTCTTGAGATTGCGAACGTTCCACGTGCGTTTTAGCTCATGGCCATCCTTATCGCACAGCTTGTACGCTCCTTTTCCAAGTGCTTCAACGACCTCGTAAGGTCCTTCCCACTTTGTTCCTAGCTTTCCTGTGTCTTCTGCGCGGCTTGAGTCGTTTTCGCGGTATACGAAGTCGCCTGGCCTGAATGAAGTGTTTCGCACTTTGGCGTCATAGTATCCTTTCATTCTTGATTTGGCTTTTTCTTCTCGTATCGCTGCACGTTCACGCCTTTCTTCCAGAAGATCCAAGTCTATGTGCCGCTCATCATCATTTGTGGTGATGTTAACTTCTGCTGTGCGGATAGTTGGCATTCCAATCTCAGCTGGTATAACAGCTTCTGTCCCATAGACGAGAGAGAAAGGAGTATCTCCGTTGCTAACTTTGATTGTTGTTCGGTGTGCCCAAAGAACATGTGACAGTTCTTCTACCCATCTTCCTTTGTGTCTGTCTAGGCGCGCTTTGATACCTTCACCCAGATTACGGTTCGCGCGTTCAACCAGACCATTGGTTTGTGGGTGAGTTACTGACGCAAAGTGTTGCGTGATATTCAGTTGTTCACATCAATCTTTAAATGGATTATCACAGAATTGTTTTCCGTTATCTGAGATAATTTCACCATGTAATCCAAAACGACATACTATGTTGTCCCATACAAATCGTTTTACTTGGTTACCAGTTACGGTCGCTACTGCCTTTGCCTCGATCCACTTAGTAAAGTAGTCTATTGCCACAATAAGGAATTTCAATCCACCTGCAGCAACGGGGAAAGGTCCAGCAATGTCAATACCCCACTTATAGAATGGCCATGATGATGTAATGGGTGTTAGCTCATGCTGTGGTCGGCGCGGGATGGGTCTGTGAACTTGACAATCGCTGCACTTCCGTACCAAATCTCGTGCATCCCGGTGCATCGTTGGCCAATAGTATCCTGACCTTAGGGCTCGCGCCACAATGGACCGTGGTCCTGAATGCATGCTGCATGAGCCAGCGTGGATCTCTCGAAGTACATAGTCTGCTTGAAGAGGTTCAACGCATCTAATCCATGGTTGCAAGAATGAGCGCCTATGTAAGACGTCATCTCTAAGCTCGAATCGTTGTGCTGCGCGCCGTATTCGTCGAGCTTCCTTCTGTTCTTGGGGGAGTGTGCCCTTGCTGATGAAGTCCACTATAGGTGTCATCCATGTAGGGCCTTCTTCTTCTATCACCGTGGATACTTCCATCTTGGAGATCGATTTGTCTTTTAAGATTTCCACCAATACCTGTTTGGACAGATGAGCAAAACTTGTAGACGCAATCTTACTCAGCGCGTCTGCTTTCTTGTTCTCCCCTCCAGGGACCTGCTTGATTGTAAATCTGTCAAAGCCTTGGATTAAGGACTTTGTTTTTTCGAGGTATTGGATCATGTTCTCTTCTTTGGCTTCGTATTCTCCTGACACCTGGTTAGCTACCAATCTGGAATCTACGTTTGCCTCTAGGTTGCGTACACCCATTCGTGCTGCGATGTGTAATCCAGCGATTAGGGCTTCGTATTCTGCCTCGTTGTTCGTGGCAGTGAATTCAAAGCGCATATGTGAATTCCATTCCTTCTGGGTTGGTAAGGATGAGGCCCGCGCCTGAACCATCTACACATGAAGATCCATCCGTGAACAAGATCCATGGTTCTTGCAAGTCAACCTTTGGTTGTTGAGGTGTGTCATCAGTGTCCGGCTTTTCAATGATGAAGTCTGCGAGTATTTGGCCCTTGATTGCAGTGCGTGGTCTATAGGAGATGTTGTGCTCGCCTAGTAATACGCTCCACTTCTGCAATCGCCCAGACGCGTCGGGCTTGGAGATTAGTTGCTTGATGGGTTGATCTGTGATCACCGATATAGGGGCGCTTTGAAAGTATCTGCGCATGTCTTTTTGGCTGCAAAATACTAGCGGCCAGTACTAGCTTTCTCCATCGGGCTATGTTGATCTCCGTTTTCTTAAGCGCTCTTGCTTACGAAGTACCACCAGGTGTCTGTACTGAATTCCTATCCGCAAATAGTACGCGCATTACTGCCCCATGAAGTTGCAGATCTAAGTACTGGATGTGGCTTAATTCCATTTACCTTTTATATCACCATTATTCAGACCTTAAGAAGACCAAAACTAACATTAAACGCCCAAAGATTATCGTGTTTTTGTGTTTGTGATCCGTGCAGGAAGGATATTGCATAAATGACATTCAAAATCAACCAAAAAGCCTAAAACGAGCACGAGATGTAGAAAAGTGCCTAAAAGCCGAGTCAACGATGATATCTACATAAGAAAAGCCCGTGACGACGTATTTATTTCTTAAAGACTCAAGAAAATGAAAGAGACACTTAATCGAAGATCAAAGATAATTATCACGATAAGCTTCCCAAATTCGAGCAAGTGATCACTTTTACATCTTTGAAGACTTTTAGAGAACACGTCAACACGAAGCCTCAAGTTACAAGAAGTTACATTTAGTATTTGAAACGTTTAGTAGTCTTGTAATGTAGTTTATGTGTTTTTTTCATGAGATGTAAAAGTCTAGGGGGCAAAATGTACACGAAGGCAAACTTGAACCCCTCCTAGCATGATAAATACCTCATGGTGGCTTCATTCATAAGCTAGTCTTCAATTTTAATTTTTGTTTAGTGTGTGTAAGTTTTATTTTTATTAATGCATTTTTAGTTTTGATGTCTTAAAACTTTTCTTTCTTATTGTCATCCAATCTTAATCTTTCTTATTAATCTTTACATGTTTTAAGTTTAATCTTGTCTTTTATAAAAGCTTTTAATAAATCTTGTCACCTTTGCATGGTATTTTTGATTCGAATGAGATAAATAATGGGTTAGGGCTTGTAAGTTTTTCGTGGCTTATTTGGCTTATTTCTAAGCTTATTTAGTATTTTAAAATTGTTTTTCATTAAGCTTTTATTAGATTTTTATTTGTTTTAATCTTTGTTCACGTTAAAAAAGGTCAAAAAAAATCTGTTTTTCATAAGATTGCGAGTAGGCTACTTAGGGTTTAGCGAGTAGCAAAATTTTCTTGGTTTCTTTGCGAGTTTGACTTCACATTTAACGAGTATGGGATTGGTGTTAGCGAGTATGCTATTTGGTTACGAATATGAGCTTGGCAGCCTAACATTCTTGCGAGTATGATCATTAATCTAGCGAGTATCATCTTTTTCCATAGCGAGTATCATGTTTGTCTTGGCGAGTAAGAGTATCATTTTGTGTTATAGCGAGTATGAACTTCAAATTCTAGCGAGTATGTTTTTTTTGTTAATTGCGAGTATGAATACACTAGTATAGCGAGAATGTTCTTTTGTTTGAAGTCTTAGCGAGTATAGTTTTCTAGTTCTAGCGAGTATCAAATATAAAAATTGCGAGTATGGTTCAAAGTTGAGTTAGCGAGTATGGTGTCTTTGAATTGTGTTCTTTGCGAGTATGGTCATGGTAGGTTAGCGAGTTTGAAAACTTTTTAGCAAGTATCATTAGTTCTTTTGCAAGTATCATTTTAATTTAGCAAGTCCTAGTTTTCTTTGAGTCGAGTTCTATTTCTTTTATAAGTCAAGTTAGACTTCTATTTTCCTCATCGTTTCATCGAGTGGGGAGTTTTCTTTTATTAAATCTAAACGATACTCTGTCGGATTTTTCTAAAAATCTTTATAAATTTAGCTAATTTTTCTTGTCAACTTAGTTTCTTAAATATTTTATAAGCTTTACGTTTACTTTTCATTTATTGAATCTAAATCCAAAAACATTATTACGTTCTTAGTTTACATTTCTTTCTTAAACTTTTCTTTCTTTTTAATTATCTTAGTCTCATCTAGTTAATGTTTTCCTTTGTTCTTAATTCTAGTTCTTTTAAACACGTTCTTAATTGCATTAAGTTTTAAAAGATTTTATCGTAGTGTAAACAAAACAAAACATCATCTTTCAAACCTATTCACTTTACATAACTCACGACTTACTTGACTGGATCAGTTCAACCCTCGTTGGGACTACGACTCGTGTTTAAGCTTCACCGCTTAATTTTGCCACGATCAAGTACATTATCAACTCCTCCCCTGGTCGGGGTGCGACTAACTTGGGAAGAGCTGCTATTGTTTGTTTGATCTGCTGAAACGCTTCCTCCGCTTCGGTAGTCCAGCGAAAGTCTCCCTTTTTTGCCACTTCTTTAGTGTTTTAAATAGTGGTAGTGACTTGTCCGCTGACTTGGATAGGAATCTGTTTAGACCGGCTAGCTTCCCATTCAAGGATTGGACTTCCTTCAACGTGCATGGTGAGGGGAGTTGTATGACCGCTTCTGTCTTTTCTGGGCATGGTTTAATGCCATCCGGTTCTATCAAGTATCCTAAGAACATGCCTTATGTAGCGCCAAAAGTGCACTTCTTAGGGTTTAGCTTCATATTGATTTTC
>LBNU01025315.1:0-13739 GCA_014162995.1 Artemisia annua
CCCTTCATCCACACAAGTAATACACATATCAATTAACCGGTAAAAGATAGTTAGGGAGTAATGAAATCTAAGTAAACACAATTTTCTCCATATTGTTTTCACAACCACAATAGTTTAGATATTTATTTTATTTTCATTTGCAAAAGTAGTTAACTTGGGTTAGTTGACTAGCAACTAATTCCGCCCTTCTTCCAAAACCGAGATTTTAATTGCTTTCTAAAAAATATAAAAATACAAAAAGAATCTTCCTTCCACCCTTAGACCTATTAGAGTAGCTTTTCTATCCTAACGAACACTATTCCCTGTGAGAGAACGATCAATCCCCCGTACTTACCACTATCCTATACTACATCGGTCAGGTACACTGCCTGGTGGGGTTGTAAGCCTCTTGAGATCCCTCGAGAGGTAAAACCTGTTGTAAGGTTACAAAACCACGCATCAAGTTTTTGGCGCCGCTGCCGGGGAATAATTATTGTTTAGGTAGAATTTTTATTTCTTTAGGTCTACTCGCTAGAATCCTTTCTAGTGAGATTTTTATTTTCTTTTTCTAGGATTTCTTTAGTCTATCTTTTTTTTCGTGTTTTTGTTCATAATCTTTACCATCCGCCATCATGGAAGGTGGTAACATCCTTGATCCCAACCACCCACCACAACCAAACCAACCTCCTAGACCCCGCACCTTAGGAGAGTATTCCCGACCTAGCCACCTTGGCTATCGAAACACCATTGAGCTCACTCAAGGAGCCAATATCACTCCCTTGCGATCCGACACCATCCGGTTGGTGCAAAGCGGATGCGCATTCCATGGACTTCGTTCCGAAGATCCAAACCAACATCTCAAGGATTTCCTCAAAACCGTAGATTCCATAGACCTTGATGTTGCAACTCGAGAGACGACCCGATTGCGTCTCTTCCAATTCTCTCTACGGGACCAAGCTAGTCAATGGCTTGAGCGACTTCCCGCAGGATCCATCACCTCTTGGGACGATCTCACAACTCGTTTCCTTGCTCAATTTTTCCCACCGGGGAGAACTACCAAGCTAAGGAATGATATCTTGGCGTTCCAACAACGCCAAGGCGAAACCCTCTACGAGGCATGGACTCGATTCAAGGACTTACTCCAAAAAGTCCCTCATCATGGCATAGACCTTTGGCTCCAAGTCCAAATCTTCTATGACCACATCAATCTCCACACGAGGCAAACCATTGACCAAGCGGCCGGTGGCAAGCTACGTGATCTAAGTGCGGAACAATCATGGGATCTCCTAGAAGATCTTGCTCTATATGACAACGAAAGTTGGAATGATCCCCGTGATTTGAATAAAACGGTCAAGGCAATATCTTTGCCTTCGAATAATTCAAGCACTTCCGACCGTAGGATCATAGAACTTGAAGACCAAGTCAAGTTTCTCATGAAATCCTACGAAGCTCCTAAACCTTCAAGCCAAGTGAACAAAATCACTTCTTCGTGCGAATTATGTAGTGGTCCCCACGACACTCGTGATTGCATGGAACTCCCCGAACAAGCTTTTGCGGACTACGCATCCACGCGTACCGACGGAGCGGGAGATAAGTGGTACACTTTCAAACCCGAGCCAAACCCTTATGGAGATTCATACAACCCCTCATGGAAAAATCACCCCAACCTTAGGTGGAAGTCAAACCAAAACGCACCCCAAAACAATTCTTCCAACCCACCTAACCGGTTTCAACCCAACGGTAATTCCTCAAACCGTACCTTCAACAACAATCCTTCCAACAACTATGGTAGTACCAACAACTTTGAAGGATTGATGTCCAATTTTATGGCATCTCAAGAAGCTCGCATAGCTAAATTCACATCCGAATTCAATCAACAACAAGTAGAGATGACCAATAAAATTGACAACTTGTTGAAAGCCCTCAACAACCAAGTGCTATCACCCCCACAAAAGGACGCTAGAAACACCAATAGCGAACCACAAATCAAGGACCCCTCTTCATCCAAACATGTCCACTTCGTCAACGTTGTGACCATTAGACCAATTGATAGGAGTGAGAATGATAGTGAATCAAAGGATGAGAGTAAGGAATTAGAGGATGATAGGAAGGCTAAGGTTAGCGAAATAGAAGAAGTAGAGGAGGAGGATTACTTCAATAGGTTACCCACTAAGGAAGAGCGAGCATATCATAAGAATCTATTCGATGACTCCGAGACCCCATACATCCTAGGTAACCCAATTTTCAAGGTGGGCGATCCATCTAATCTCAACATACCATGCAACATCGGGCATTTGCATATTTGGAAAGCGTACATTGACCCTAGATCACCCATTAACATCATGACTAGAGCTCAATACAATTTGATAATGAAAAGTCAACTAGGGTATAGAGTGTTTCCCGATAAGGGATGGATTAGTAACTTCACGGGAAGAGTTAAAGGATTACCGGTTTATGTAGGAAACTTTACCTATGTCACCGACTTTGTGATTGTAGAAGATATCCGCCCAATAATCGATGCAAGTGTGACCCAAGTAGTCTTAGGCAAACCATTTATCGAGGTCTCTAGAATGACTCATGAACCTTCCTTAGGGATAGTCACATTTAAGGATGAGACCGATGAGGTGAACTACCAAATGCCGTATAAGATAGAGCAATACCAACACTTGTCAAACGTTGAGAAGGAGCTCAAACAAGCGGTTTACTATAGGAATGATGAGGATAGACGTAGGGGAGTAGACTATGTCATGAAAAGGATTTTCGGTTTCTATAAGGATTGTTTGAACTTAGGGCCCGAATACAAAACCGGAAAAGAGGATGACTTAGGAACCGAGACCAACGACGAAGTCACGTAACGTACGGTGACTTTGAGTCTAGCTACAAGACTCGTAAATAAAGAAAAGCGCTTCTTGGGAGGCAACCCATGTTTTGTTTGTTTTTGTGTGTTTATTTGATTTTATTTGTTTCCGTATGTAAGTTATATTTCTTGTTATTGATTCATGCTTCAAACTAAATTGTGAAAATGCTTTATTTTGTTTTTAACTTCGTCTTAACTACATATAAAGGTATTTTGCAAAAGCTAAGTGTAAGGGAAATCTAAATCGGTTTATAAAGAACGAATGAACATGAATCATAACAATGAAATTAACATACATATTAGTATTTGTTTGAGTCAAATGCTTGTATCGAGTCATAATGAATTTTTGCAGGAATTCCAGGAAGTAAGATCTAGTTTTTCCAGAATTTTTCCCGGAAGCTTAACATGAGAATTCTGTCAGAACTTTCTGACGGCGTCAGGATTAACACCTGACGGCGTCAGGTTATAATTTTCTGCAATTTTTGAAAGTTTTGTATTTTTCCGGAAACCTAAAAAGTTTTGTCAATTCTTTAACTTATAATCTCCAGGAATTCTGCAAAATATTCATTCCACAAGCATTATATCTTATTATGTAGATTTTACCGCCGATTTTACGCGAGGTTGGCCTTTATCTTTTTCAGGTTAACAGGTTATTTTGGACAAGAAGACGTTTATTATTTTGGAAGGGAAGCTTTGAACGTTCGTCTATCTTGGAAGAAGATCTAACCATGTTACATCACTATCCACAACAAACGATTCAGGGGAGTATTTGATTTCATTCTTTCATCTTATTTACTTTTACGTCTTTTATTTGAACATTGGGGACAATGTTCGGTTTAAGTGTAAGGGGGGTAAATGAAAGCACCGTTGAGAATATACTTACGCTTGATGTTTTGCTTTGTTTGATAGTAAATTTGTAATAAAACCAAGAGAAATGTTTGTTAGGGCAATTTTAGCGCCAATTTAAAATTTTTTACAACATTTAGAAGTGAAACCTTGATCTTAATGAGCGTCTCATGGATAGGAAATTGTATGACTAGCACAAAACCGTACCACTAAAAAATTTTCCACCCCAAATATGTGAGGTTCGCCCCTAGAATTGGTAGGAAAAGCATCCATCTTTGGTGCTATGATGTGAGTACCGGTAGTATTTAGATTCTAGAACTTGCGTTAGGACCATCTCAAATCCACAAGTGAGACTACATTCGTGTAGTTAAGATTTACTACATGATAAGAGGCATTAGGATTAACCCATTGTTTTACACCCGTATATTTGTTATAATTACATTGACTTCATTGGTCAAGTAATTCTCCCACACCCTTTGCGTTGTATCCATTTTTGGTACACGATACCCCTAGTACACCCTTCCAAGCCTATCCTTTCGTTTCGACCTTTGAGCATCTTACTCAAAGTGAGAATTTGTTTACACCCTACTAAATGTACACCCAAATCGCCTTAGCCTACCTTGTATGCACTCACCTTTAGTGCATTATTGTGAAAACATTTGTTAAACCCTTAGTTAATTATCCGGTCAATTACATGGTTGCTAAGTCAAGTCATATCCTTGTATATATTGTTTTGGGACGATTGGGACTCATGGGTAAAAGTACTAGTGTAATGAAGTAATGGGGAAGAGCAACATTATTACCCCCATACGTGCTAAACATTTAAAAAAAAAAAAAAAAGTACTCCAAGTTTTTCGATTATCTTAATTCGAGTCATTAGAATAGTGATTGTAAAGTTATGTAAAGATTCAAGTGTAAGGGGAATGCAACTCCCCTATGATGTATTATTTTGGATGGTAGGGCAAGAGTGTATGAAAAAAAAATCGAAAAATCAAGAAAAAAAAAAAAAAATATGAAAAAGAAAGAAGAAAAACATACGGACTACCATCCCGTTTCCTTTTATGTTCCTTTTTAGTTTTTGTTATTTCATTTTTAGACTAAGATTGAGTCGAGTCTTGACTTAAGCAACGATGTAGAGTGCATGTATTTGATCATGATAATTAACTCGCCACCACTAAAATACCCTTTATTCCAACCAAACCGTGTTATCATATCCCTACACCTTACGTTACAACCCTTTATAAAGCCCTCTTTGATAGTTTATCTTAGGTGCTTACGCCTAGTGGAGGAGTAATTGATCCTTTCCCAAGCCTATGGTAATCTATTTGCTATGACAGGTAGTGAGTGTTATTTTCCGTTTCCATTTATGAGATATAAACTTTATGACATTTGAGAGATGTGAGAATCCAAACACTATTTGTGAGGTGCTAGTGTATGATTTCCGTGCTTGTTATGATTAGGGTCTAATAACTATTTGTTGTAATTACTTTTATATTCGTGTTAAATGACCCCTAACTCATATTTTGATTGGAATAAAAGCTCATTTGCTTGAGGACAAGCAAATCCCAAGTGTAAGGGTATTTGATGAGACGAAAAGTGTTACGCTTTTAGGGGGTCATTTAAGCCCTAATTCGTATAAATGTGATCAAATATTGCCCTAAATCGTTCCTTTTGTCATTTTAGGTACTTTTGAGAGGAATTCTGGAAAACATGCATATTCGGACGTTTTTGGAGCATAAAAGTGAAGAAAACGACAAAGTCTCAAAAGATGAAGATTTACAACCTGACGGCGTCAGAAGTCACAAGGTGACGCCGTCAGAAAGCCTTGACAAAAGAGTGGAAACCAATTATCAAATGACGGGCCAGAGAAAATTTGGGATTTAACACCTGACGCCGTCAGGTGTTAGGAAATGTAGGCCGTCAGGAGTAAAGTTAAAGAGTGACGGCCCAGAAGGTTTTATAAGGTGACGGCGTCAGAAGTGGATCTAGGCCATCCGAGAAACCTAATGGCGGCGAGCTGACGGCGTCAGCCCTTATAACCTGACGCCGTCAGAGTGTAAAATCTATATATAGTTTTCTAATTTTCATTCATTAGTGTGGAACTTTGTGGAGAACTTTTAGGGCAAACCCTAAAGACGAATTTTCTGTACTTTTTAGGGTTTCCAACCCTTGGAACCCTCATGCTTAATTAAAGATAAGTCTTCACTTTAATTCAATCAATATGTCTATGTGTTGGTTGATTATCTCTTTTGCTTGTCTTTTAATTAACATGTGTAGCTAAATTCTCTAGTGTTTGCTTAGATCTAATGAAACCTAACTATTAATTATTGGTTGATTGGTGTGTGTTGTTGTTTGTTGGGATGATTGTTCCATCAATGTTAGGCTCAAGAAAACTGGCCAACCTCCTTTATGGTAACGTGCTTGAACGTCTTGGGAAACATGTAGCCAAGGCATACTAGGCTATTAAGGTAGTATTTAACGCATGAGCCACTGTTTACAACCCCTATGGTTGTGCCGTGCATGGCATAGGGCGAGATAAGAGCTCATAGAATTGGAGAGATATGTATGCCACTCCATGAGTTATTAGGAATACACCCTTCATCCACACAAGTAACACACATATCAATTAACCGGTAAAAGATAGTTAGGGAGTAATGAAATCTAAGTAAACACAATTTTCTCCATATTGTTTTCACAACCACAATAGTTTAGATTTTTATTTATTTTAATTTGCATAAGTAGTAAACTTGGGTTAGTTGACTAGCAACTAATTCCGCCCTTCTTCCAAAACCGGGATTTTACTTGCTTTCCATAAAACATAAAAATACAAAAAGAATCTTCCTTCCACCCTTAGACCTATTAGAGTAGTTTTTCTATCCTAACGAACACTATTCCCTGTGAGAGAACGATCAATCCCCCGTACTTACCACTATCCTATACTACATCGGTCAGGTACACTGCCTGGTGGGGTTGTAAGCCTCTTGAGATCCCTCGAGAGGTAAAACCTGTTGTAAGGTCACAAAACCACGCATCAAAACCCTTAAAACTCTCACACTCAACCTCCATCTGTCAAAAGATATTTTTGGCGCCAAAAAGTCCAAGTGTACGTTTGTGATGAATTTGAAGAATCCAATGGTTCAAATGTGGTGGGATATTTTCAGAGGTCGACAAGGACTTCAAAGAGACTATAAAGAATGGAAAAGAAGGAGGAGAAGACCACTTTGGGCTAGCCATTGTCACGTAGTGAATTAATTTTATTGCTTTCCTTAGATTAAAACCTTTTACTGCTTTCTAGTGATGTATTAATCTTTAACCAGTTTAATATAACTTCATTTACAGTTTAATTTCACTCTATCTTTAAATTTCATGTTTTAGCTTAATTACCTTTCATTTTCAAGTCATTTAGATTTCTAGTTGATTGTGGTTGTTTATTTGGACCCAATAAGCACATATAAGCTCCTGACAAAGCTTTAAAGCTTTTAGATACATATAAGCAGCTATGATTTTTAAAATTTAAAAATAAAAAAAAATGAGAAAACAAATGAAAAATCAAAAATATGTGCTCATGGTGATTGATGCAAGGAGCATGGTGATTTCTGGATGGCCATGGTTTAGATGCCTCGTGGGAGGCTATAGGTAATGGTTTGGTTCATTGGTTACTTTGTTTTAAGTCCTAATCCTTGTAAGCCATTTTTACCATTTCTTGCATTTTACTGCTTAAGTCTTTTACTTGCTTTAATTTTCATGTTTTCATGTTCCTTTATTGATTATTAGTGATAATCTACCTTAATCTTAGTTGTTTATGTTGTGAAATTGCTTGTGGCTTGATTCTTAAGTTTGACTGCCAATATGCATATCTTTGATAATCTGAGTTTAACTATGTGTGACTACATGATTGAGCTTATAAAGGTCCAACTTGACAAATTGTGACCCTTAGATTTGAAATTATAGGTTTATACAGTCTATTGCTTTGAAAATCTTAAAACTTGCAGTTTAATAGGTTGTTTGGATTTATGGGTGAAATTGTGTTATAGGCTGTGTAGGGTGTTGTTCTTGTTTGATATATGCTCAATATATCCTAAGTAACTCAGTGGAACCTTAATCAAAGGGTATGGCAAGCAAGAAAGTCAAATTGACACCTTGGTCTTCTAAGTTTGAGTACTGTGAGATTGATAAGACCTAGAACCCTGCATAACTTGTTTAAATGTTGTTAATCTTTGTTGGTTTCATGTTCTTATTGTTTGATATAACATGTTTAGTCAGTAAATTCAGATCAAAGTTCATGAAAGTCAACTTTGATCATAAATTTAAAAAGTCAAATTGTCTGTTTTTCATGTTTTTGAATAAAAAGACTATTTTCCTGTGCTTTCATTTTTAAGTTTCAGTTTAAATGCTTATAGGTTTTTTAATCTTTTGTTGCTTGTCTTGTTATATGTATTTTTGTTTATTTTTATTTCCCATTTAAGTGCTTATTTTTTAGCTTTTTGTTACATGTTTTTGCCCTGTGCACAGGTTTAGCTGTCAAGTTCATAAGCATGCAGAAGCTTTATGATTTGGCCCTAGCTTGTGCACTTTACTGTTTTGTGTAGCCCTTATGGCTTATTGTTTCTGTTTGTTATTTATTTTTTCATTTAGTAGCTTATTGAACCACTTATCATGCTCACCTATTTTTTCCAAACTTACTCACTACACTGAGCAAACAGTGTAGTTGAGTATTTTTCCCAAGCTCTTTAAAAGCTCCTCACTGACCTTGAGCTTGTGTGATTTGGCTTCGTGTGAAGCTAATCCACCATTCTCAATGGTCCAGTGCTTGTAGAGCTTTTACAAGCTTATTTGACAAGTTTAAATTGAGCTTATTGTTTGCCCCAATTTCTAAGTACACTGGGTACACAGTGTACTTAATCCATTTTCAAAAGCTCTTTAAAAGCTTTCTAGTGACCCCTAGCTTGTGTGGTTTAGCTTTATGTGAAGCTCATCCACCAAACTCTAAGGTATTGTGCTTAATTTTCCCCTTGCAGCTTCTTTACTAGGGCTGCAAGTAGCTTTTTAACTTGTCCACTTTGCTGAGTATACTGAGTAATCAGTATACACATGCCTACTTCATAAGCTCACAAAAAGCTTATCCTTTGGACTTAGCTTGTGATGTTTGCTTCTTTTAGAAGCTTATCCACCAGTCTCTAAGTTCCAATGCTTAAATTCCATTTTACAGCTTATTCTATAAGCTTGCCCAAAGCTTTTTGTTTGTCCCATTTCCACATTACACTGAGCAATTCAGTGTAATGATGGCTTTTTCATAAGCTTCTCACAAGCTCATCTGTGGATCCCCCAGGGTAAGCTTGGGATTTTTGGAAAGCCTACCAACACATCTTGCTACTCCAATTCTTAGTTTGGTATTTTGAGCTTATTTCCTAAGCTTATTTTGCCAATACAAAAGGCTGCAGGGGTGTTTGGTTCTGAGTGCTAACTGGAAGTGCTTATTTAGCTTATATGAGCTTATTGGCCATTCCCAGTATACACACTTGTTAATATTTGTCCATATTATGTATTCATATCTTCTTTTTACTTTTGTTTCAAGTATGGAGCTTATACCAAGCTCATTTGAGTTTTCACTCAATCCAAGTTAAGCCCAAAAGGCTTAACTGTCTAAACCATAAGCTTGTACTTATTTACCAAATCCAGTGCACTAGCTTGTTTATATCTGTCCCTTGGACATAAGTGCACCTTTTTCTTTCTTAATTTTTACTTTGTAAAGCTTTTTCAAGCTAGTTTGGAGCTTGTGACTTAACTGTGAGACCAAAAGCTCACTGCATAAGCTCATAAGCTTGAAAACTGCTTATTTCTTAGTTTGTAAAGTTCCATTTTCCTTAATCTTATATATATTCAGTGTATGTATAGTTCCAGAAAAAGAAAAGCCAAAAACATCACCTTTAAAGCTAAGTGATAGCTTCTATTTAGGAGCTTATTTGCTTATTAGCTTATTTTTGTACATGACATATCATTTTTATAATTTTCATAGGTTCATTTATTTATTTAATAATTATGTACAAAGTTTCAGATTTTTGTTTATTCATTTACTATTTATAATAATTCAATAATCATTTTAGTAATTAAATAATAGTAAATAATTAATAATAAATGGAATAATTGTATAATAAATATATTTTCAGTTTCAGAAATTCTTTTATATTATTTTAGACTTTTCTAAATTTTTATTTTATTTTCTTAGGCTTTATTTTACATTTTCTTATTTTTAGGTATTTATTTAATAGTTAAATAATAGTTTTTAATTTATAATAATTACATAAATACTTGTATAAATCATTTTAATTCATAATTAATTTTCTTTTATTATTAGGATCACAAAAATATGATTTTCACATTTGTGAGAGTTATATTGATCACTTTTCACTTTTTAATTTGTACGTATACGTTTATTTAAACGTACACGTTTCAGGTTTTTAGGTTTTATTATCTTTTAAACTAAGTTTGTAAATTATAAATAAATATTTTATTTTTCTTTAATTTGCATTTAAGCCGCTAAGGCATGCAAATTCCTACTATAGTTATATTCGTTGTTTTGTTTTGTTACGTTTACGTTTATTTGAACCTAAACGTATGTTTGTAAATCTTTTTACATTTTAGGTTTCTGATTGCACGTTTCTACTGATATAGCTGTGACAGAGCTATTACTATTCACATTCCTAGTGTTAGTCAATCAGATTCCTGTTTTTCTATATTCAAATAACTTCAACATCACACACATTCGTTGTATTCAGAATGTCACACCTCATCAGGACATAATGACCCGAGGATATAATTTTATACTCCTTGGTAAACTTGCATTTTCTCCCAGGCTGTTTGACTATTATGGTTGACCATTCACAAGTGGTTGACTGATAAAAGACATGTAGTTTGGGAGGAATCACAAGTACACGGGTGTGATACCCTTATAATTATGTTCGCGACCATAGTTATAAGGCTTATTCCACACGCATACTTACTTCCAAAACCACACATCTTAATGATAACGCACATATATCACATAGCACCTCATAAACATCACAATCCATGCTATCATACTTGCAAGTCCACTTGTGTTGTGACGCATGTATAATTATGTTGGCCACCATAATTATCTATGCCCCCTTTCACAAGTGTACTCCCTCCTATGACAACACTTCATGCAAAACAATCATCTCACACGGAACAATTCCAACAATCATGCAAACCCTATAATCAAAAACACTCGGATAAAATCGATACAATACTCAAGAGAAATCGTGCTCCAACATGGCTCCAGACGGCAAAAGACAATATAAACATTCCAAAATGTGACACAAAACAAAAGACGTCGCTCAACAGCTCAAACTCCATTCTCGCACTTGCCTCCCTACTTAGATCGGTTAAACTTACTACTCGTTGCGGACTCTAGATCCGAACCCACACCGTTCCATCTTAACTCCCCTTCATCTTAACACAACCACCCATTCCTGTTTCCTACATGTTGAGGTAGTCGAAAACATGCAAAACCATCTCTATTTCTTTCTTCCAATTCCTTATGATTCACAAGTGCATACAAATCACGAGATTTAGACTAAACCACTCCCCCATCTTCAAGGAATTGGGGACACTTTCTAGGGTACTTAGTGGTGAAGCCTTCCTTATCGGCCACCTTCGTCTCGTACCCTTCTTTCTCCTTTCCATCCACATCCTCTAAGGTTAACTTCTCTTCAATCGCACACGGGAGCATGCTTATAGGAACTAGGGTCCTTCTGTTGACCCGCTTCATCCTACCAACTCTCTTGCAACCCGTAGCGACAATGGTAGTCCAACGAAACTTGCTACGTGTGACACATACAAAACTAAATATCGAAAAACAACGGACGTCCAAAACTCAAATAGACAACTCATATATAAATAGGAAAATAGACATGTAAGATACTATACTTACACATAGTTCCTAAATGCAACTATATGAGGGACCCCTAAGTTATAGTCTAGGTTAAACCACCTAATTCTCTATAACCAAGGCTCTGATACCAATCTGTCACACCTCGCCAAGGCGGAAACGCGAGTGTGTAACTTCATGGATATCATCACAACACCTGGTGTCTAAATAGAGAAATACTACATGCACATAAAATAGAGCAAAATACAAACACAAAGTGTTGTAGCAATACCCCAAAAGATAATAACCAAAACAAACCTCCAAAGGTATCCTCAACCAAATCAAACAAATTCATATCCAAACACATAGACAATTCATTCTCAAATGCAACCAAAGTCTCTTCTAGTCACTTCCTTCTACCTTATCCTTAGAATGCTCACCTGAAAATGATGCTTAAAACGTCAACATAATGTTGGTGAGATTCATAGGTTTAAGACACACATACACTCTCAAGGCAACCAGTTCACTGTGATTATAAAACATAGCTGGACAAATAAATAAAGTTATCATACAAGCTACAAGTATCCATAAACCAATCTTCACACACAAGGCAACCATCACACAACAGGGCAACCATCGGGCCGGAACGTGACCCCCGCTCCAAAACACATCATCAATTGGGTCGCATGCGCGAGCAATAGGATAAGCATCCTCCCAATTGGAAATCACACAACATCAATTAGGTCGCTAGCCTAATCGGAAATCACATATCACACAGCATCAATTAGGTCGCTAACCTAATCGGAAATCACATATCACACTTTCATGTACCACATAGCATTAATACGATAACATTATAAGTCCAAGCTCTTTAAACACACATAATCACAGTAACTCAAAACATTTAAGACAAGAATCATTACCATCCCAAGTTTAAAACAAAGTAAAAATATGGGACTATGAACTCACCTTAACTCTGCAGCTTCCAACAATTCACAATCACAATCTAAACAACACACAAACAGATACACATTACAAACGGCCAAGCTAAAAGCTATAACCCATGTAATATTCATATGATGGATGTCTAAGGTTCATATGATCCACCATGGATCTCCTAGACTCCATACTAAACACTAACAACCAATAACACTCACTAAATCCCTTGCACTCATAAACTCAGAAAACGCAGAATTTTAGGGTACTTTCACCCACATAAAATAATGACCAAACAAGCTTAAAAACTCACACCAAAAATTCCCCATGGTCTCTCATAAGCATACAAGCTAATCCCAGAAGCCCATGGTCTAATAACATACACAAGTACTCATAAGAAAATCAAACTTGTTAACTATCCAGATTCGGATCTGAACGCACACCAAAAGTTTTTGATTTTATAAAAATACTTACACAACTTTTTATCGCGAATCCTTTCCGTGGGAGTCTAACATAACCTAAAAATTAACTTTTCCAAAAGGGCTAACCTTAATAACACTTTTTCATCGACTAAGCACTATCAAACTTTTACCCAAATTCTGTCCCGGTTTAACAGCTTTGACACCTTATCTCGTAAAAATCAAAAGACTAACTTCCCTACCTCGAAATCAGTCGTGGTTGGACTTTTTGAAAAGCTCTTTCTTTGAACTACAATTTAGAGTTAAAATTCGTGATCTAACTCATTACCAACTATTAAATAACTTCGTATCTTTACAGCCCTAACTTTCTGTCCAAACCCTAACTCGCAAACTAACATGTTTTACGCTCAATTCGCTTAACCAATCATCATACTATTATTAATTAATGATCCTAACATGTTTAACATCATTAATTTACAGAAACTTATAAACCCTAATCCCATCATAATTTATATTACACGAATTATATCATTAAAACATCAATTGAATGAAAACTAGCGTCGAAAATATACCTTACGCTTGATTTTTAGCTTCAAAAACAAAACCCTAATTTTTCTCTTCTCCTCCTCTTGTGGTCGATCAAATTTTGCAGGAAAAAGGGTGTTTGGGTCGTGGGTTTTGGTTTATAAGGGTAGGGGTTGGGCTTGTTTGAGTTGGACTAGGATTCCTTAGCTTAAAATTGTATTTGGGCTCAAATTGGGTTTCCTTTTCCCCCTTATCCCTCTTCTAGCCGAATTTTTATACACATATATAT
>LBNU01025315.1:15868-28285 GCA_014162995.1 Artemisia annua
TATGGTTATACACGAGATGTTAAACGAACAAGTCGAGATGCTATGGTTATACACGAGATGATAAACGAACGAGTAGAGATGCTATGGTTATACACGAGATGTTAAACGAACGAGTCGAGATGCTATGGTTATACACGAGATGATAAACGAACGAGTCGAGATGCTATGATTATACACGAGAATGTTGGCGCCAAAATTTCCCACCTAACAACTTATCCTCACAATATAAACACACACACACACTCACTCATACTCATCTAACTAATAAAGACTCACACACACACTCATCTCACTATATCTCTCTCTCTCTACCTCCCTCTAGCAGTTTCCGTTTTCCGGCGACACCAGCTGTTTCCGGCCACCGAAATCTTTTTCTGGCCACCACCTTTTATCACCTCAACTTGTAGATCGGGCCACCCCGGTTACGATTCCACCACTCACAACCACTCAACCTCACAACCACAAACACACACTGTTATCATGGTGATCAAGATGGCGGAATTTAAAGCTTTTCCTTGTCCTTGTGGACGAGGAGACGTGATTCTGCGAGAATCGCGTAAACCTTACTCGCGTGGTAAACAATACTATTCGTGTCCATTATCGAAGGTGAACAATTACATACTTTTTCGTGTATTATATAAATAATTTGGTTAGTTGTTAAAAATAATAGTTTTTACTCTTTAATAGGCAGGGACAACAGACTATGGATGTGACTTTTTTTTATGGAAGGAGGAACGACTCGCCAAAATGACCGGTTCTCTGGGAGCTTCAACATCAAGCGGTTCTGGATCTGCTCCAACAAGGTGCTCAAACTGTCATGAAAAAGATCTTAGGGTAAACATGCTTGAGGCACAAAATCAGTTGCTACTTAACCGAATAAGGATGCTGGAGGCAAAACTTGAAATGGCAACGTATCCCGACAACCACGACCACGCATGTCAGTCGGATGCAATACTCCGTGACCTTTTAGGTGACATGGATAAATTTCATATGTAGTACTGTTGTTGTTGCGGTTATCGTTGTCATTGTTGTTATCGTTGTTATTGTTGTTGTTGTTGATGTTGTTTGCTATTGTTGTTGATGTTATTGTTGTTTGTTAATAAAATGTTGTTGTTGTTGTGATAACTGATGTTGAACGTCCTTTATATTTTAAAACTGAAGGAACAATATCACAATTATCAAACACGAAGGCAAACTGTTTATTTAAAACAAGCAAGAGTTCTCAACCACATGCATTTTCATACAGACTCAAACTAAACAACTAGACAAGCAAACGAAACAGATCAAACGAACCAACTAGACAACCAAACGAAACACATCTAACTAAACAACTCGATAACCAAACGAAACAACTCAAACTAAACAACTCGACAACCAAACGAAACAAACCGTTTATTTTTTATTGCGGCTACTTCCCGCTTTGCTTGAACTCGCACCATCTTTTCCCTTCCTTGCTCTCATTTCCTTGTGACGTGCAAACACAGCTTCCAGATATGTTACCCTGTTTTCCAGATTATCAAGTTCGGTGTCGAGGTCAAACCTGCTTTCCGCTTCATTGTCACCTCCAACAGCAGCAGCTTGAGCTTCAACATCACGTTGAGCTTGAGCTTCAGCAGCACGTCGAGCTTCAGCTTCAGCAGCAACTCGAGCTTATGCTTCAGCAGCACGTCGAGCTTCCGGTGTTAAACCATCCATTGTTACACGTGTGTTTTGTGAGAATTGACAAACTGGTTGAGAATCAAGAATGTATGTGTAAAATGAGACGGAAATGATTTTGTGAATATATATATATAGGTAAAAAAGGAGACGGGAATGATTATGAGAAAAAATAATATGTTTTGAGATAATCCCGTCGACATGTCGACGGGACAAAACAAGCGGGAAAAATCCCGCCACTTATATTGGCCAATTTTTGCTAAAATTATTTTTATTTACTTATCCCGTCGACATGTCGACGGGAAGGTTAATGAAACACACATGCTTAACCATAATCACTCGTTAATTACACATTGATTCGTGATTAACTTTGTCCCATCGACATGTCGACGGGATTAACATGGCGGGATAATTTCGCGCCCAAGTTCTGTCAATAATTGAGGAGCCAAAGTTTGACCAACATGTCGACAGGAACATGTTAATATGAAAAATTCAACGCTACTTGGCTCGGTCAAGCCATATTTTTGTCGTTTTCTGCCCTATACCGTCGACATTATGTCGACGGGAATCTCTTCGTCGCCTGTTGTCCTAATTCTTGTAGTGGAGAAGGAAAATGATTGAAATGCCTCAAAATATAACTAAACTTGTAGCTAAATCAACATGTCAATAATTTATTGTTTTGTAAAAAAGTGGGTCCAGCGGATGTTACCAACAAAATGATGCCATAAAGGATTAGATATACATTTAGGTATATGAGTTAGGCATGTCAATTAGTGCTCTAACGAGAAAAAAGAATAATAGCAAATAGATTTCAAAGATCGGGTGTAATTATAAGCTGTTATTTCAAGTTACTTTTAGATGTCGTATGCCGACTTAACAAAGAGTTATAGAAAACACGTGTGCAAGTGCCTCACAATGAAACTAATGAGAGGTGGATTTGGTGCATGTATTAAAGTCAAGGTTCCAACATGTGATCGAAAACCTTATTAGAAACGAAAGGGTGAGATTTGTACCAATGTTCTTGGTGTTTGCATAAGAGACCTTATGTTTTCTATTGTATTGGTGGGATGGTAAGGTTCGGAAGTAGAGAGTCGTGTGCTTCGAGATGCTATCACTATGCCAAATGGTCTAAAAATAACTCATGTTATGTTACATATTTTACATATAAGTACTTATATATACACATATGGAAACACATGTGTACTTGTATATACATGATCCTACGCAAAGTGGGAAAAGACCCTATTAAAAGTCTAAAAAGTCATCTATAGCCCACACATGTCCTTTCACTTTCCCTTCTTCAATCTTACGTCAGCTATCTTTCTTCTTCTTCTTTTCTTTCACAACTTCCCCAAATCTCTAAACTAATTTTAGTTTTAAGATCATTCAAAATTACAAAATTAGGCTTCGATTTCTATTCAACTTCATCATATATTCATTCAATCCCAACAAATCACAAAATTTTTCATCAAATTCAAGGTTCACAAATTTAGCTAAAACTTAGGGGTTCGTTTAATTTGAGTCAAAATGAAAATTCTATGGTGATTCTTGATTAACAAACTCTAAATTAACATCAATTCTTTATATTTTTTTGATTTTCTAAAGTTTTCTTCTAAGTTATCTAAAAAACTCATGTGTTCATGAAAACACCCATAAGGGGTTTGATAAAATGTCTCAACGAAGTAATTTTGTGATTTTAGAATGTCAATGTGTTCATTAGAATATATATATACTCTACTAATTCATTAAAAATCAATATTTGATGAAAAAATCAAAGTATATTTGACTACAATGTTTTTAGGATTGATGAATAATATTTATATGTGATTGAACAAAAACTTGAATATGTAGTTGTTCATCACAAGAATGTTCATCAAATAAGTGTTCATCAGGGATAATGGAACATTGTAATCAGTTTTATGATTGAATTGAAATGTGAAGTATGTTCGTTTACAGTTATATAATTGTGGTTTATATTTGCTTGTTTAAATCCATGAATGTTGTTCAAGAATTCAAAATTTTCATAGTTAATCGACTTACGGGACTAAGATTGAATTAAGACTAATATGAAAGATGGTTACATTTATTGCTGGTAATGTATATTCACCAAGAGCAAATATTTGTTGAAACCAAATTCATATATATTCATTGAAGATGAATATTGAAATGACCCATATCACAACAAATTACTAGACACGCTTCGAGGTTAGTGCCCGTTAACAACCGATTACTAGACACGCTTCGAGGGTATGTTCAATCGTGTTATGCTCTTATATTAATTATGTTGTAATCTTTGTTTTCATTATGATCGATCTTCAAGTATATGTATAGATGGTCCACTGGAAATCATTTTTCTTGTTATGTTAATTTGATTGTCATGCTTCCCCTATTATTTATTTATTATTATAGTTTTGATATTATTACGATTTCCATTACCGACTATCACATTTAAGGAGTTCTATAATATGATCACTCTGAAGAATTTGCGGAAGTGAAATGATTATTATTGAAAGTAATGATGAAATGAAGTTTACAATGGGTATTTAACTGTGATTAGCGCCTAACTTAGTTCTAACTAACTAAGTATGAAAGATGACAACTCTAGTCCTTATACTATTACAACTTTACACAATGTACCAAACTAGTAAGTCTTCATCCTCCCCTCAAGTTGGAGGCTCTGCAAGACCCAACTTGTCCACCATGAAAGAATTTTGAAACTTGCTCAAAGCTTTAGTCATCACATCAGCCAACTGCAAATGTGTAGGAATGTATGCAGTTTCCAAAAAACCATCTTGCACTTTATCTCTGGTAAAATGGCAGTCAATATCCATGTGTTTAGTTCTGTCATGAAAACATGGATTTGCTGCTATTTGCTGAGCAGATTTATTATCACAAAAGAGTGTGATGGGAAAGACCACAGGGATATGCAAATCCTTGAATAAGTAACTTAACCATAAAAGCTCACATGTAGTAGATGCCATGCTCCTGTACTCAGCCTCAGTGGAAGATCTGGACACTGTGGCTTGCTTTTTGGTTTTCCAGGACACAAGTGAATGACCCAGAAATATACACCACCCAGTCAATGATTTTCTGGTTATAAGACATGATGCCCAATCTGAGTCAGAGAAACCAGTCAACTTCAAGTGTGGTTGTATAGGGTAAAACAAACCTTTGGAAACAGTTCCTTTAAGGTACTTTAGTAGGTGAAGTGCAGCTTGCATATGAGTGTCTCTTGGTGATGCAACATACTGACTCAGTTGTTGAACAGTGTATGATATGTCTGGTCTTGTCATTGTAAGGTATAAAAGTCTACCTACCAATCTTCTGTAAGAACTAGGATCATTTAGGATAGTACCTTTGTTGGAAGAAAGTTTTATGGTTGTTGGTAGAGGAAATTCAGCAGGTTTAGCAGCTGTGAGACCACTATCAGTTAATAAGTCTAGGATATACTTCCTTTGGTTTAAGTATGTACCTGCTTGTGTTCTGCACAACTCAATGCCAAGAAAGTATTTTGCCAATCCTAGATCTTTGATAGTGAATTTCTGATCCAAGGCTTTCTTTAGATTTAGAATCTCAGTCTCACAGTTTCCAGTGACAAGTATGTCATCTACATACACCAATGCTGCAGTGAATTGATCTCCTTTGGCTTTAACAAAAAAAGAGTAGTCATGTTTGGACTGCACATAGCCTAAAGTCAACAGAAACTTAGTCAACTCTTGGTTCCATTGTCATGAAGCCTGTTTCAAACCATAAAGGGACCTAGAAAGCTTGCAAACTTGTCCTTCTTTTGCCTTTTTGTATCCTTCAGGAGGAATCATGTATATGTCTTCTTCAATGTACCCATGCAAAAAAGCATTGTTTACATCTAATTGATGAAGAGGCCATTCTTTTGCTGTTGCTAAAGCTATCAAAACTCTAACTGTGGCTAGTTTAGCAACAGGTGAAAAAGTGTGCTTGTAGTCTTGTCCTTCCTTTTGGTTATAACCTCTCACAACCAATCTAGCTTTAAGCCTTTCAACAGTTCCATCTTGTTTATACTTTGTTTTATAAACCCATTTGGATGTGACTGGTTTGATGCCATCTGGTAATTCAGTCACCTCCCATGTTTCATTTTCCTCTAAAGCCACAATCTCTTTATCCATTGCATTGACCCATCCTGGATGCTGCTTTGCTTGTTTGTAAGTAGTTGGATCTGAGGTGGCTAATACATTTGCCAAAAATGCAACAAATTGGGTTGGTAAATGTTGAAAATCAGTTGCTTTGAAAAGAGGATAGAGTGGACTTGTACTACTTTGCACAGAATTACTTGTGGAACCTTTAGAAGTAATGAAATCCTTTAGCCAAGCAGGTTTAGAAGGATTTCTTGTTGATTTTCTTGTGTTCTGAGGTTGTAGAGGTGGTGCANGTCACACATTTTAACGTTTTGGTTACTCTTTTGTAAGTGAGACTAAAAAGAACCAAAACATGTGACCATAGGTACCCTATGGTCACGCGACCTTTAGTCACACACACTCGAAAAATCATGTGTGACTATATGTATTTCGTCACACTTATTGAGTGTAGCCAATGCCAGTTTTTGTACTAGTGATAGTACCTTTGTTGGAAGAAAGTTTTATGGTTGTTGGTAGAGGAAATTCAGCAGGTTTAGCAGCTGTGAGACCACTATCAGTTAATAAGTCTAGGATATACTTCCTTTGGTTTAAGTATGTACCAGCTTGTGTTCTGCACAACTCAATGCCAAGAAAGTATTTTGCCAATCCTAGATCTTTGATGGTAAATTTCTGATCCAAGGCTTTCTTTAGATTTAGAATCTCAGTCTCACAGTTTCCAGTGACAAGTATGTCATCTACATACACCAATGCTGCAGTGAATTGATCTCCTTTGGCTTTAACAAACAAAGAGTAGTCATGTTTGGACCGCACATAGCCTAAAGTCAACAGAAACTTAGTCAACTCTTGGTTCCATTGTCTTGAAGCCTGTTTCAAACCATAAAGGGACCTAGGAAGCTTGCAAACTTGTCCTTCTTTTGCCTTTTTATAGCCTTCAGGAGGAATCATGTATATGTCTTCTTCAATGTACCCATGCAAAAAAGCATTGTTTACATCTAATTGATGAAGAGGCCATTCTTTTGCTGTTGCTAAAGCTATCAAAACTCTAACTGTGGCTAGTTTAGCAACAGGTGAAAAAGTGTGCTTGTAGTCTTTTCCTTCCTTTTGGTTATAACCTCTCACAACCAATCTAGCTTTAAGCCTTTCAATAGTTCCATCTTGTTTATACTTTGTTTTATAAACCCATTTGGATGTGACTGGTTTGATGCCATCTGGTAATTCAGTCACCTCCCATGTTTCATTTTCCTCTAAAGCCACAATCTCTTTATCCATTGCATTGACCCATCATGGATGCTGCTTTGCTTGTTTGTAAGTAGTTGGATCTGAGGTGGCTAATACATTTGCCAAAAATGCAACAAATTGGGTTGGTAAATGTTGAAAATCAGTTGCTTTGAAAAGAGGATAGAGTGGACTTGTACTACTTTGCACATAATTACTTGTGGATCCTTTAGAAGTAATGAAATCCTTTAGCCAAGCAGGTTTAGAAGGATTTCTTGTTGATTTTCTTGTGTTCTGAGGTTGTGGAGGTGGTGCAGAAGCATCATGAGTGTTTGGTTCAGGTTGTGGTTGACTTGAATTGTTCTGTAAAGGAGTGTTTGGTGTAACTGTTTCAGGAACAGGGTTATGGGTTGAGTTTGGTACTTCCATGGGACTATCATCAGGAACAGGTTCACCAAAATTTGGAAACTCAGGAACAAATTGTGGATTAGCAACTGGTTGAGTTTGCTTGAAAGGAAACTTGTCTTCTTCAAACACCACATCTCTGCTCAATAACACTTGATGAGTCTCCAAACTATATAGTTTGTACCCCTTTTGATCATTAGGATATCCTAACAAAACACATTTGATGCCTCTGTTTTCAAACTTATCCTTATGAGGTTTAGTGACTGCAGCATAACACAAGCATCCAATAACTCTTAACTGATCAAAATTAGGTGGTTTACCATGTAAAACTTCAAAAGGTGACTTCCACTGCAACAATTTCACTGGCATTTTATTGATCAAGTATGTAGCAGCTAAGATACAGTCCCCCCAAAATTTGATAGGTAACCCTGCATGAACTCTAACTGCTCTAGCAGTTTCTAGCAAATGCCTGTGCTTCCTTTCCACTATACCATTTTGCTGTGGTGTGTAGGCCATGGACTTTTGATGAATTATTCCTTTAGACTGAAACAACTCTGAACAAGTTCTATTGACAACCTCAGTCCCATTGTCAGTCCTTATAAATTTTGTTTTGGCTTGAAAATGATTCTCCACATAAGCAAAAAAGTTAGAAAGCAAAGCATGTATTTGGTCTTTTGAGTGTATCAGATATGTCCATGTTGCCCTACTTTTGTCATCCACTATAGTGAAAAAATAATGGGCTCCATTTAAAGCTGGTTTCCTATAAGGTCCCCATAGATCCATGTGTAACAAATCAAACACATTGCTAGCAATAGAATGACTAATTGGAAAAGGCAATCTATGATGCTTAGACAACATACAACTTTCACATGAAAAAGTGGACACATCAAATGTTTTGCATAAAGGAATATGAACAAGCTTGGACAAAGAAGTATGTCCAAGTCTAGCATGAAAAGTATGCAAATCAGGATGAGCCTCAGAATTCACAACATTGCTTACAACAGGCTTATTGAAACTAAAAGAAGCATGAAAATCTGAAACTTCAGCTGAGAAAAGAATAGGATCAGTGATAGGTTTGCAGATGTAAAGACACTGTGATCCCTTGCCAACAGCAACAATTTGCTTAGTTGTAAGGTCCTGAAACATGAACGAGTTTGGAAAGAATTGAGCAGTTAGGTTTTTGGTTTGAATCAATTTACCCACAGAAAGTAAATTGAGCTGAAATTCAGGAACATAAAACACATCTTCAAGGATCAAATATGGTGTTAATGCAACTTCACCAACTATAGTGACTTTGAGTGATCTTCCATCTGGTAAATGGACAATGATAGGGTGTTTTAACTCTCTAGTGGTAAGAAATAAGTCAAGGTTAGGTGACATAGNCTAATTGGAAAAGGCAATCTATGATGCTTAGACAACATACAACTTTCACATGAAAAAGTGGACACATCAAATGTTTTGCATAAAGGAATATGAACAAGCTTGGACAAAGAAGTATGTCCAAGTCTAGCATGAAAAGTATGCAAATCAAGATGAGCCTCAGAATTCACAACATTGTTTACAACAGGCTTATTGAAACTAAAAGAAGCATGAAACTCTGAAACTTCAGCTGAGAAAAGAATAGGATCAGTGATAGGTTTGCAGATGTAAAGACACTGTGATCCCTTGCCAACAGCAACAATTTGCTTAGTTGTAAGGTCCTGAAACATGAAAGAGTTTGGAAAGAATTGAGCAGTTAGGTTTTTGGTTTGAATCAATTTACCCACAGAAAGTAAATTGAGCTGAAATTCAGGGACATAAAACACATCTTCAAGGATCAAATATGGTGTTAATGCAACTTCACCAACTATAGTGACTTTGAGTGATCTTCCATCCGGTAAATGGACAATGATAGGGTGTTTTAACTCTCTAGTGGTAAGGAATAAGTCAATGTTAGGTGACATAGAATCAGATGCTCCAGTATCAGTGATCCAATCTTTCTTAACATTCATTAATGGATGACAAAATAAAGCAAATGAAGCACTGAAACAAGACCAAATACCTGCATGATGAGAGCTGCTGGCCATGTTCCTTGCACCATTACCATCTTCCATTGGACCTTTACCTTTGAACATCTTCATCATTTCTTGACAAACTGCAGCAACCAATCTTTGATCCACATTTCCAAAACCACTATTCATCCCAAGCTCATTCTCACTGCCCATATCAAATGGAGAATCACCAGTCATCATTTCTTCCATACCAGAATTCACATTTGCTGCAATCTTTGACCCTTTCTTGCCCTTCTTTCCTTTGTACCAATCAGGATACCCAATTCTTTCAAAACATTGTTCATACACATGTCCTTCTTGACCACAACCAGTACATACTTTCTTATGATCATACTTGTTCTGTTTAAAATCCTTTTTGACACCATTGGTACTATTTCTTTGATTGTTTGCAAAGAAAGCAGATGGTTCAAAAACATGATTAGTGACCTGTTTCTGTTTTTTCTATCTGTTGTACTATGTAATATGCCTTGTTCACATTAGGCAAAGGATCCATTGATAAAATTTGACTCCTAACAGATTCATACTCATCATTGAGTTTCATCAAGAATTGAATCAACTTCAAATGGCTATCCCTTTCTAAAAACTTCTCATACATAGCACAAGTACATTCAAGCATTTTACCACAATTACAAACAGGCAACCCATTCAAGTTTTGCAATTCATCCCAACACCTTTTTAATTTGTTAAAAAAGGCAGCAATGCTAAGATTACCTTGGGTTATTTTGCTCAGTTCTCTTTCAAGTTGATAGATCAAAGGGCCATTGCTTTGACCATATCTTTCAGCAATTTCTTTCCATAACTCACATGCTGATTGTGCATACAAAAAAGCATCTGAGAGTTCAGTAACCATGGAATTCAAGATCCAACATGTCACCATGTAATCACACCTCACCCATCTCTGAACATTAACATCATTCAAAGGAGGTTTCACACAAGTACCATCAATGAACCCCAGCTTCAATTTTGCCCCTAAAGCCATCTTTACATTTCTACTCCACCCAAGAAAGTTATTTCCATTGAAAGGAGTGTTAGTTAAGACCATTGCAGGATGATCAGAACTTGCAAGATACAGGGGATCATTGTTGTTCAGAGTATTCTGGTCAACCGGTGGTGGAACTGGAGGAGTCACCATTGTTGATCGTTTTCTTGATCACAATAACGGTTTTAACAGAATTATAACGGATCAATAACCCTAAATTGCACAAGAAACACACACAGTAATCATCAAGATCAAAAGAATTGATCAATTTGATGAACTAGTGACCTAATTGGGGTAATTGTGTAGAAAATTTAGGGTTTATCAAGAGCTCTGTGCTCTGATACCATGAAGAATTTGCGGAAGTGAATTGATTATTATTAAAAGTTATAATGAAATGAAGTTTACAATGGGTATTTAACTGTGAATAGCGCCTAACTTAGTTCTAACTAACTAAGTATGTAAAATGACAACTCTAGTCCTTATACTATTACAACTTTACACAATGTACTAAACTAGTAAGTCTTCAGTATACAAGTAATACCTCCAATATCAATCTTTTTTACTTAATTATGTACGGAAATGCATGTTGTTAATTGTAATCTAGTCAAGTAACTGTTACATCTTTATTCCTTTCTGAATCAGTGCTCCTAAGAATGAAAGGATGTATGTTGCTCCTGAAGACGAGAGATTGTTGCAGGAGGATGTTACTTTGACCCCAACAAAAAAACGAGGGTGTAAAGAGAAAGGAACGTCCTACAGATAAAGGGATGTCTTGGCTTGTAAAGACACAATACATATCTCCTATTACCACGGATGCAACAAGACAGGTTAACACAAAGCTTGTCTTGAAGTCTTAATTTCTTATTTACACATTAGCAGGGTTGGCAATCTGGACCCATTCATACACAAATGGGTTTCAGGTTATGTCTGATATCTGACAGGTCAAATGGGTTGAGATAAAACTTTCAACTGAAAAAACGGAAGGGAAGAGATGGGTTGAGGAGGTCAAACTGGGGGAAAGTTATCTGAAATGTATTGTAATGCATCAAACCTTCTAAATCACTTTGTTAGGATAGTTTAAATTATAATTGTAATAATATAATTTTATTATTACTTATTTTATATTAAAGGAACAAAGAAATGCTTAGAGGACCCGTACTACTTTACACTGTTTTTACCTGTTACCCCACCCTACATATGTGCACTTCTGCAAATATGTGTTCCTTTGGTTAAAAAAAAGTAAAATTTTATTAATGCAACTTGCAGTCAGTTGAAAAGCAAGCAACAGAACTACGGGAAAGACGCGGAAATGCCCTACTGGACAACCTCATGTTATCAATTACAAGTAGTTCTTGAACTTAAATGTTGTTTGACTTGTCAGGTTCACAAAACTGATTTTCTAAACACGGAAGGACCTCCTTCCAGCTTAATGTAAGTATTCCTTTATAAAAAACAAAATATTGAGCTTTAAATGGAAATGACTCTGAGTGACCGGACTGTTTTGTTATACTGCTGGATTGGACATGGGGTATAATTTGACAATGAAGCTCTAAAACTCGCGGCATTAGCTTTTGATAGTTACTCGTGCGCAGTTTATTATAGTTGTGTTACACAATATGTGTTTTATAAGTCGAATGAATAATTTCATATTTGTTTCTCTTTATTGTTATGAAGTAAAACTCGTGGCATTAGCTTTTGATGGTTACTTGTGCGCAATTTATAACAGTTGGCTACACAATATGTGTTTTATAAGTCGAATGAATAATTTCATATTTGTTTCTCTTTATTGTTATGAAGTAAAACTCGTGGCATTAGCTTTTGATGGTTACTTGTGCGCAATTTATAACAGTTGGCTACACAATATGTGTTTTATAAGTCGAATGAATAATTTCATATTTGTTTCTCTTTATTGTTATGAAGTAAAACTCGTGGCATTAGCTTTTGATAGTTACTCGTGCGCAATTTATAACAGTTGGCTACACAATATGTGTTTTATAAG
>LBNU01025315.1:46723-93604 GCA_014162995.1 Artemisia annua
TAGTTGCCCTGAAATGATGAAAACACAAGCATACCCTTTATCAGCCAGCCAATGCACCATTCCTGATGTGATGCCCTTAGTAACAGAAAAAACCGGAAATAAGCTATCAGGCTGAACGGGACGAGGATCTTCTTTTGCTAGCACTCCAGCTGCAGTATCAATGATCACTTGCCCATCCTTGTAAGCACAAACCTAAGAAATACAATAACGAGTGTTCGTTTACCATCAAACGTTACAAAAATGCCTTTTCTTTTTCTTTTCTTTTTTTTCTTTTTTTTTTTTTAAATTGTGATACGCACCTGGATTCCAAGTATTTTATCAGCATTGCCTAATTCAACCAAGAAACGCCTCAGCTTTGCCTCGACATCAGAACTTATTGGACTGTCGTATAACCATTTTGCATTCGAGGCTGGTCCAATATTCATGTTGCTGAATATTATCGATCCTACAAAACGTTTAAGCATTTTCATCATTGTTCATATTTTCTTTGCAAATTGTTGTAACTACCGTTTTATGTTTCATAATTAGTTAAGTTGGTTGAAAAATTATGAGAATTAAGTTATTGAAATTTAAGTCACGATGGGTCCAACATGTTGAGTAAAAATGATGCCTATATTTTATACACTACATGCTAATTAAAGCTACTTGCACAAAATTCAAACTCACTACAAAAACAAATATGAACCCAAAATGATTATACAACCAATTAAAAAAATATATACACTATGACTTAGGATCAAATAAGAAGAAACATTAAAATGAGAAGGATGAGAAATAACTATAACCATGGATTAGAGATGCATCGACTTGAATTAGATGCATCCTAATATATTTTCTAGCTAAAAATTAGATGCATATACATATATTAGATGCATTTTAACAAGTTAGGCAAATTGTATGTGTTTTTCGTCCTCTGCGGGTCAAATTTATTGCAAGTACTACTATGCATCGTTTTCACTTTAAAATCAATTTCGAAACTAGTTGGAATGCATCTAAATGAATAGAGATGCATCTAATTCAAGTCGACGCATCTCAAATATTTGATTGTAGTTATTTCTCATCCTTCTCATTATAAGTTTTCTTCTCACCGGATCCCCACCCTATACACTATTACTAATAGAAAGATAAGAATGTAACAACTTACAAACTTGTTATAATCGATTTAGCTAAGTAGATGAGAAAAGTAGACGATAATTCCTAGGTGTTTTACGTTACAAAATGAATATGATGAAAACTTATTTTTAGCTTTGCGAAATGAGCAGCTCAAAAGATCTAAAGGGCTTCTTAGTAATTTATCCAACTTGGGCCGGTATGGGTTTTATCCTCAAGCCGAAAAAAAACATTAAAGCCCATGTTGTTACCCCCACTGTAATCTTTTATTGCTTTACCCATATTTTACGGTTTTACCCACACCTTACTGTTGTGAAAATCATGTCGTTGGTTATTTGGTTAACAAAGCTCATAAAGCATTCTTGAGAAGTAAGCTCTCATAATATTCTAAAGCCGTTATGAAAGTAAGCTCTAACAAAAGTTTCAAATTAGAAGCTTAGCTTATAAAAACAAGCTACAACTTTCGAGTCCCGAAGTAGCTTATGTACAACTTTCTACTCCGGCTCCATCCCTAGCTCTAGCATCCACTAGTTTCATCAAGTATACGTTACGTGAGCTAATCCCTTGTGGGTTATTCGTCAACATTATGATTACCGATAATGCCGCGATAATATTGTTTTTAAGAATCTAGATTATTTGCCCTGATAAAATTAATCTTTTTTTTTTTTTTTTTTTTTTTACAAAGGCATTAAATATTATTATACAAGCCGGAAAACCGCATCCCAAACCAAAATACATTTAAAAGGCATCCACTTATTCAACAAGAATTGATTAAAAGAAGTGGCACGAGAAAAAAAACAATACAAAAACTATATTACAAAACTAATGAGAAAAACAACTAACAAATACTACATTGCACAAAGCCCCACAAACCGTGCATCAGGTATGACCCTCATCTCGAAAAGGCATATCCCACTAGAAGAAAAATCCAACACAATTTCAACAAAGGATGATAAAACCAGACCGAGCACCAAAGTATGCAGCAGTGCGACCACAACCAAAGCTTGAAATTGCCAGAGTAAAAGACACCCGACATAAACATCAGTATATCTGCCCAAACACACATTAAATCACCTGCATTTTTCCAAACACATGAAAACCATCATGCACGTCACACTGATGAACCATTTGACTGCCAACCATGACTCGCTCAGAAAATACCTGTAACTTCAGAAAAAAGCAGAATGACGCCTTAACTGCTCTATAACAGTTGTAATAATCCACCGGATCAAAATGGCCATTCTTGCCAAGTTATCTCCACTTTTTTTTCCGGATCTCTACAATGCCAACTCGAAACTTTTAATGTTGAATATCTTGGAACAATCTTATTTAGACTTGAAGACTTCCCTTAAAAACACGCCACGTTTCTCTCTTTCCAAATGAAGTATCGGATGTCCAATCACCGCCTTTGCCATATTCTAGATAATGGCTAGTGGGTTTCATTAACGTTTCCATTGTAGAAAAAAATTCCTCAACGGAAAAAGCATAACAACCCCCCAATCTTCCACATAGTATATATTTTTTCCCAAACATCATAGCAAAGCTTGCACCTATGACCAAACAATGAGAACACGACTCCACCGAGGGTGGCGGGGGGCGCATGAAGACATAATAAAGAATCTAAATCAACGCCCTCTTATTTAACTCTTCACGACCGGATAGTCTACCCTTAAGCGCCCCTCCATACGAAAATGTTGATTTTTTTTTGCACCCATTTGTTCCATTATTGTTCGCCTCTCTTCCCACATATCTAACTGCTAAGAGTCTTTTCTTCCACCAACTTGTCTAATTCGTAACCGTGAATATCACCCTTTTCTTGAAGCCACCACCTTCCACGATCCCTACAATCATGCCCTTGATAATCACATTGGCAAATACTCTTGTAACGCTCCTCAAAATCTTTACAAACCCTCGCCTCTAAGATTTCTTACCCAAACCCAATCCAACACCAAGGACATTATACTACCCATTCCTTTTTCCGCCCACCCTAGCTCCTTTATTCTTATCAAGATGGAAAGCCTCGGAATCTATCACAAAGCTCTACCCCACGCCACCCATTTATCAACCAAAAACCGAATATTTACCATTCCCACTTCTCCCACAAAAGACGATAATAAATCTAAATAAGCCATCAATTCCTCCCCACCCCTAATGAGTTCACGCCACACCCCACCCCCTCCGACCGACCCCCCTACCCCTCTAATGTTGCCAAGCCCACCACTTACCCCATAAATGCTTTTTATGACTCTAACCCACAAAGATCCCCCCCTCCCTTTTGAATCTCCACCACCATTTTCCTAAAAGTGCTAGATTTTTCCCTCTTAGTGACCTAATATTTAACCCCCCATCCCCATGAGAAGCTATTACCAAGTCCCATTTAACCCAAGACATTTTTTTACACTCACCCACTCCTCCCCAACAAAACTCCCTTCGAATACTCTCAAGATTTTTTATCACACTCGAAGTCACACGAAACATCGAAAAATAATACAATGGTAGACTACCAAGAACGGACTTAACCAATGTTAAACGTCCCCCAAAGGACATCGTTTTAGCTTTCCAGTCAGCAAGCCGTTTTTTAAATTTCTCCAGCACGAGGTTCCAAGCACAAGTACGTCTCATACACACGCCAATCGGAAGGCCCAAGTATGTGAATGGAAGTTCGCCCACACCACATCTCATCCACCTTGCCATATCTAAAATTTCTCCACTACTAACACCCACACCATAGAGTTTGCTTTTATTAAAATTAATCCGTAAACCCGAAACCTCTTCGAAACACCTTAAAATGCACATTAAAGATTTTGCATTTTCCTTGTTCCATTCTCCAAAAAAAATTGTATCATCGGCATATTGGAGATGTGACACGGTTACTTTATCAGACTCGACTACAATTCCCTTAAAAATACCCTTATCAACCGCTTCACTTACAATGGCATTCAACCCTTCCGCCGCTAATATGAATAAAAACGGTGAAAGTGGGTCTCCTTGTCTAACTCCCCTCTCCAATCCGAATTCTTCCGTTGGCGACCCATTTACCAAAATTGATATCGTAGCCGATTTTAAACAATTCTCTACCCACTTGCACCATTTTGATCCGAACCCCATTCTCTTCATTATATCTACAATAAATCTCCAATTAATACTATCATAAGCTTTTTCAAAGTCTACTTTAAACACTAATCCTTTTTCCTTTTTTCTCTTTATATACTCCACCGTTTCATTTGCCACAAGTATCCCATCAAGGATATATCTCCCTTTTATAAAAGCATTTTGCACGTCACCGACCACGTTTCCTACAACTTTCTTAACCCTTTCCGCTAACATTTTCGAAATGATTTTGTAATAACACCCAATGAGACTAATAGGACGAAAGTCCCCAAGCCCAATTGGGTCCGCCACCTTTGGAATTATGGTCACAAAAGACGCATTACATCCTCTTGAAATCTCCAATTTATCCCAAAACCATTTCACTGCCCTCACTGTGTCACCCTTTATTATTTCCCAAAGTTTTCTAATAAATTTAAAATTAAATCCATCCAGGCCCGGAGCTTTATCTCCCCCACACCCATGTATCGCGTCCCAAACCTCTTTTTCAGCAAAATCTCTTTCGAGCCTATTAGCCTCTTCGGACGATATTTTGACAATTCTGTCACAACAGAATATAGGTCGACTTCTTGCCCCTTCTGAAAACAACACTTTATAATGCCTAACCATCTCTTTTTTGATAATGTTAGGCTCCTCACACCACACTCCGTCGACTAATAATCCTCTAATATTATTTTTGTTATTCCTTCTTTTAACAAAAGAATGGAAGAATTTTGTATTTTCATCACCTTCCACATCCCATCTAACCCTAGCCTTTTGCCTAAGCATACTAACCTTTTCATTTTCTTTTTCCATCCAACCAGATAATGTGTCGACACCTACAACAAAAGAATGGAAGAATTTTGTATTTTCATCACCTTCCACATCCCATCTAACCCTAGCCTTTTGCCTAAGCATACTAACCTTTTCATTTTCTTTTTCCATCCAACCAGATAATGTGTCGACACCTACAAAGACTATATAACATAGCAAAAAGAGTCCCACAAAATCGATAAGAGTTGAGTACTCGAGTTAAACTTGATACTAGCGTTCCTTTTTTCTCATATAGTCGTAAAAATTACAAGGACAACAAAAATAACAATGACAAAAGTAACAAACTAGTAAAGAAAATATAGCCTTTAAAACAATATACAGCAGATAAATAATACGGAGTAAATAGTTTGCTGAACAGTTCCAAGTCAAAATTGCTGCAATGTTGTATACATGATCAAGTTTTACCGAAATTTAGTTGTGGTGTATGAACATATAGATTAAAAAAACATTAATTAATCACTGGTTTGTCAACAAACTCCCTAGATCCAGCATAGTCTTCAGGTACCGGAAGATCAAGTTCCGAGCAAACAAACCGTATTATCTCCCCGGTCATAGCACCAAAAGACAACTTGTTAATGATCACGCTAATTGCAAATCTATTGTTTACATCACAATACGCCGTAGACCCACCTAATCCCGCATGACCAAAACCGATTACACAACCATCTGTTGTCTTAACCCTCCTGAACCCGAGCCCAAATTTTCCATCCGGGATGATCAAATCCTTATAATCCCCACTTCCCAAGAACGCATCATGAATCTTTTCTTTCGGGTTTGTAAATATTTTATTGTCCACTTCATCACTTGTACCGTTGGTTTCTGTTTCGGTTTCCGGTATTCGAATGTAATGATCGGGTTTCGGATTCTTGTCTTTCCGTGTTTTGATTGAAGGGAACGTAGGGTGGTGTGGGTGGCTTCCGAGTGTCGGGAGCGAAGAAGAGGAATGACGAGGCGGAACTACACCGCCATCTAAGAGGGTGGCATAGTAACGGGCCAATGCACGGGCCGAGAGGTGTCCGTTGGCGGCGGGAAGTATGGCTCGCCGGACATTAAGGGTGTTGGATAATGGAATGAGGCCAGCAATTGAGTTGAATGTGAACGTTGAAGGTAGGGTGGAGGAGACCGAACTGGTACTTGTGGTTCCGGGTTTCGGTAATTTACTGAATACACTTGTATCCATGGTAAGAGTTGCCAGACGAGATTCCACACCTGAAAAAAGAATTATTATTTTTTTATTTTATATATATATATATATATATATATATATATATATATATATATATATATATATATATATATATATATATATATATATATATATATATATATATATAGCATTTTTATTCATCAAGTAAACAATTTTTTAAACAGAGTTTTTATGGGTTTTTGGGTCTCAAAATCACAGAAATAGGACACAAAACCATCTTAAATGACTCGTATTTACAAAAATAAGCACGATAACTATAACATGAGGGATCAAAAAAAGTACATTGAGATGCTATCAAGCTATAACCTTTTATTTCTAGTGTGAGAATTTCAGTGAGTAAATCATACCAGGAGGAATTCCTACATAAAGCTCGCCTTCAACATTGAGCGGGCGAACAAAAGCTTCTTCAAGAACTTCCTGAAACTTCTTCCCGGATGCATGCTGTATTCACAAACATATTTGTTAAGAACTTCCTGAAACTTCTTCCCGGATGCATGCTGTATTAACGGACATATTTGTTAAAGAAAACAGAAGCGGAAAGTATATGATTGACCTGTGGGCATTGTGCAAAACATATGTATGAAAAATGTTAAATGGAACGTCGACATAGTGATCGGATAACCTGGTCTGTAACCTATAACAGTTTACAGTTGGAGACTTTTTATCAAACTGTTGACTAAAGTTAGTTAACTACTTAAGCAACTTGACTCATTATTTTAGCCTTTGATAATCACTTTTGTCACAGCTTGTATGAAACCGTTAATCCAAAATTTATTGACCATTAAAACCATGAATTATTTATCTAAACATGTAAAATTGCAGATAATCCGTTTCAAAGCAAATATTTTAACACCTAATCAAATAACGAGCTTCAAAACGCAAATCCAAAAACCCCTTCAGAAGGAAAAGAACTGGTATCAAAAGAACCTTTATTTGATCTTTTCTGTTTGTACCAAACTCCGGCCAAATGTTTGCAACATTTTCATCAAGCTTTAGTTTCCTACAATGAAAACACTTATCATTAAAGTAAACTACACAGAAAGAATTGGAATCAGATTTGACTGTAAATTTTCGGTTTCATGTTTTAAGTTTCAAAAAACTTGGCCCTGGTCAGAGGCCACCCAGTCAAAAAACTAATGGCGACCCTCGTAAAAAAATGAAGTTAAAGGGAAAGCGTCCATAATTTTCAGCATAGCACAGCCATGAAATATAATTCACTACTTTGTCAAGGAAAACTAATTTTACAAACTGTTATCTGTTACCTAACCACAAAATATTAAATTTGTGAAAAAAGAAATGGTCAACCCAACCCGGCCCAAACATGAAAGCACTTGTTTTGACAAATAACCCAACCCGCCCATTTTGTCAAATCTAGTTGCCACGAAATGATGAAAACACAAGCATACCCTTTATCAGCCAGCCAATGCACCATTCCTGATGTGATGCCCTTAGTAACAGAAAAAACAGGAAATAAGCTATCAGGCTGAACGGGACGAGGATCTTCTTTTGCTAGCACTCCAGCTGCAGTATCAACGATCACTTGCCCGTCCTTGTAAGCACAAACCTAAGAAACACAATAACGAGTGTTCATTTACCATCAGAAATTAAAAAAAAAAAAAAAAGATGCGTTTTTTTAAATTGTGATAGGCACCTGGATTCCAAGTATTTTATCAGCATTGCCTAATTCAACCAAGAAACGCCTCAGCTTTGCCTCGACATCAGAACGTATTGGACTGTCGTATAACCATTTTGCATTCGAGGCTGGTCCAATATTCATGTTGCTGAAAATTATCGATCCTACAAAACGTTTAAGCATCTTCATCATTGGTCATATTTTCTTTGCAAATTGTTGTAACTACCGTTTTATGTTTCATAATTAGTTAAGTTGGTTGAAACATTATGAGAATTAAGTTATTGAAATTTAAGTCACAATGGGTCCAACATGTTGAGTAAAAATGATGCTATATTATATACACTAACATGCTAATTAAAGCTACTTGCACAAAATTCAACTCACTCAAAAACAAATATGAACCCAAAATGATTATACAACCAATTAAAAAAATATATACACTATTACTAATAGAAAGATAAGAATGTAACAACTTACAAACTTGTTATAATCGATTTAGCTAAGTAGATGAGAAAAGTAGACGATAATTCCTAGGTATTTTACGTTACGAAATGAATATGATGAAAACTTATTTTTGCTTTGCGAAATGAGCAGCTCAGAAGATCTAAAGGGCTTCTTAGTAATTTATCCAACTTGGGCCGGTATGGGTTTTATTCTGAAGCCCGAATAAAAAACATTAAAGCCCATGTTGTTGCCCCCACGGTAATCTTTTATAGCTTTACCCATATTTTACCCACACCTTATTGGTGTGAAAATCATGTCGTTGGTTAACAAAGCTCATACAGCATTCTTGAGAAGTAAGCTCTCATAATATTTTAAAGTCGTTATGAGAAGTAAGCTCTAATAAAAGTTTCAAATTAGAAGCTTAGCTTATAAAACAAGCTACAACTTACGACTCCCCAAGTAGCTTATGTACAACTTTCGACTCCCGCTCCATCCCTAGCTCTAGCATCCACTAGTTTTATCGAGTATACGTTATGTGAGCTAATCCCTTATGGGTTATTCGTCAACATTATGATTACCGATAATGCTGCGATAATATTGTTTTTAAGAATCTAGATTATTTGCCCTGATAAAATTAATCTTTTTTAATCGTAGTTAACACGTTAATTGTTTAATTTAAAAAAAAAAAAAATAAAAAAAAATAAAAAAAAAATAAGTTGTGGAGAAAAGCTGTTACTCAACTACGTGAACTGTGCACCACATTATGACACCAATAAATCCTGCCCTTTGTTAAAATCCGCCTTGCCTAATGCATATCTAACTTCCGATAGTTCGACCAGATAATGCGTCAACACCTACAAAGACCATATAACATAGCAAAAAGAGAACACCACAAAATCGATAAGAGTTGAGTACTCGAGTTAAACTTGATATTAGCATTCCTTTTTTTTTCATCTGCCAGTCGTAACAATTACAAGGACAACAACAACAAAGATCGACAAAAATAACAAACAAATTAGTAAAGAAAATATAGCCTTTAAATGAACAATATACAGCAGATAAATAATAAATAGTTTGCTGAACAGTTCCAAGTCAAAATTGCTGCAATGTTGTATACATGATCAAGTTTTACCGAAATTTAGTTGTGGTGTATGAACATATATAGATTAAAAAACATCAATTAATCACTGGTTTGTCAACAAACTCCCTAGATCCAGCATAGTCTTCAGGTACCGGAAGATCAAGTTCTGAGCAAACAAACCGTATTATCTCCCCGGTCATAGCACCAAAAGACAACTTGTTAATGGTCACGCTAATTGCAAACCTATTGTTTACATCACAATACGCCGTAGACCCACCTAGTCCTGCGTGACCAAACCCGATTACAAAACCATCCGTTGTCTTTACCCTCCTGAACCCGAGTCCAAATTTTCCATCGGGGATGATTAAATCCTTATAATCCCCACTTCCCAAGAACGCATCATGAATCTTTTCTTTCGGATTTGTAAATATTTTATTGTCCACTTCATCACTTGTACCGTTGGTGTCGGTTTCGGTTTCCGGTATTCGAATGTAATGATCGGGTTTCGGATTCTTGTCTTTTCGTGTTTTGATTGAAGGGAACGTGGGGTGGTGTGGGTGGCTTCCGAGTGTCGGGAGGGAAGAAGAGGAATGACGAGGCGGAACTACACCGCCATCTAAGAGGGTGGCATAGTAACGGGCCAATGCACGAGCCGAGAGGTGTCCATTGGCGGCGGGAAGTATGGCTCGCCGGACATTAAGGGTGTTGGATAACGGAATGAGGCCGGCAATTGAATTGAATGTGAACGTTGAAGGTAGGGTGGAGGAGACCGAACTGGTGCTAGTGGTTCCGGGTTTCGGTAATTTACTGAATACACTTGTATCCATGGTAAGAGTTGCCAGACGAGATTCCACACCTGAAAAAAGAATTATTATTTTTTTATTATATATATAAGTATAGCATTTTTATTCATCAAGTAAACATTTTGTACAAGATTATGATATTTTGAAAGAGTTTTTATGGGTTTTTTGGTCTCAAAATCACACAAATAGGACACAAAACCATCTTAAATGACTCGTATTTACAAAAATAAGAACGACAACTATAACATGAGGGATCAAAAAAAGTACATTGAGATGCTATCATGCTAATAACCTTTTATTTCTAGTGTGAGAATTTCAGTGAGTAAATCATACCAGGAGGAATTCCTACATAAAGCTCGCCTTCAACATTGAGCGGGCGAACAAAAGCTTCTTCAAGAACTTCCTGAAACTTCTTCCCAGATGCATGCTGTATTCACAAACATATTTGTCAAGAACTTCCTGAAACTTCTTCCCGGATGCATGCTGTATTCATGGACATATTTGTTAAAGAAAACAGAAGGGGCATGTGATGGTAGTACCTCAACGATTCCACCACATAGCCAGCCATATGAAAGATAATGATATAACTGTTCACGACCAGGTTCAGTCTCGGGGGTGGCCTCAGCAATGCGTTTTAGACACTCGTCCCAATCACAAAATAACATAGGATCTTCTTGAGAAATGCCGGCAAGAGCATTGTGTAAACCAGATGTATGATTAAGTATATGATTAACCTGCAGAAATGTGGATAAAAAGAAGTTATAAAGTTATTATCTGATTTTGAATCATTGTTTTTTATGTGTTTTGACAAGTTCTTGATTAAAATCAATATATAAAATGATCAAAAACGACACTTTTGTCAAAAAAAATAAATAAATAAATAAAAAGTAGATGTTACAGATCAAATAAAGTAATTAGATAATTATAAGCAGACAATCAATTTCAAAATGAAAATCCAAACACCAACCGACTAATAAGAAAGGTGACAAAAATTCAAGGTGGTGAGAACCTTTATTTGATCTTTCCCGTTTGTACCAAACTCCGGCCAAAAGTTTGCAACATTTTCGTCAAGCTTCAATTTCCTACAATAAAAATACATGTTATTATTATAATTTTAATATGAATACCAATTTTAACATTGATATTGATAAAAATAATTATTATTACTCCTGGTATTTTAGTACTATTTCTATTTCCTTTGAAATACAAACTTGCAAGCACGAGAACATACCCCTTATCAGCTAGCCAATGTACCATTCCCGCTGTCACACCTTTGGTTACAGAAAAGACAGGAAATAAGCTATCAGGTTGAACGGGTCGAGGATCATACTTCCCCAGCACTCCAGCTGCAGTATCAATTATCACTTCCCCATCTTTGTAGGCACAAACCTAAGAAATACAACAGCAAGAGTTCGTTTATTATTTGGCCCCTTAATAGTCAGAAAATAGTAACAAACTTACAACTATATGTGGACAAGTCATTTTTTCTAAATGAATTGTTCACCAATTAATTTTAAGTTTACTATAATACTATCAAGCACCACCAAATGGCCTAGTGGTAAGGTCCTTGGTTTCCTCACACGAGGTCAAGGGTTCAACCTCGCTAGGTGTGTACATATGGGGGTAGGGGTGAGCAAACGACCCGAACGGACCGGACCGGACCGACCACATTCGGTCCGGTCCTCGGTCTAGGCTTTTTGGCTAATTTGGTTGTCGGTCCGGTCGGTCCGGTCCGGTCCAACAAAAAAACCGAAAATCTTGCCAAAATCTTGCCTTTTTGGACCGGACCGACCGAAGATCGGACCGGACCGACCATATTCGGTCTCAGTCTCGGTCCCGGTTTTTACCTTAATTCGGTCTCGGTTTTTGGCGGCCCGGTCCGGTCCGGTCCCGGACCGATGCTCACCCTTATATGGGGGTGGCCAGAGGAGGGTCGGAAATGGTCCTGGGAGTAACCCGGTGAGGCCGCGTACATCTGAATCAAAAAAGCTCACTCTCTCGGGGTAACCTGAACAGGGAAGACCTCATCCATTTACCCGCTTTAATAACACTATTGATTATTTCAAACTCTTTTTTTTTTATCGACCACCATTTGATCAGAGTGTTATACAAACATAATATTAAAATACAAATAAATACGTTTCTGATAGTGATATGCACCTGGATTCCAAGTATTTTATCGGCATTCCCTAATTCAACCAAGAAACGCCTCAGCTTTGCCTCTACATCAGAATTTACAGGACTGTCGTATAACCATTTTGCATTTGACGATGGTCCATTATTCATGTTGCTGAAATAGAACATTAGCTAGTAAAATAAGGGTGTGGCACTGTGGCCAAATACAATTCAACAGATAGGCACACCATGGGAACAAACTTAATCTTAAATAAACATACCTTTTGAGAACGGATTCAGCAAAAGGTCTCATAATTTCTAAATAGCTTATACGAACATTCATTGAAGATGAAAGTCCTGAAAGATGTAAAATATTATTTAATGATAAATAACCGGTTGTTTGGTCTTAAATGATAAGACAATTTGAAGGACCAGATATTTTACCTCTAAGCAAATTAAGGACTCTCGAGAAAATTACAATGTCACCAGGGAAAGCATCAATCTGAAAGAAGATACATTCAATTAGTCCCCATGCATCATAACAGATAATCTACTCATAAAAAAATACTTACGGGATTAAAGCGTTTAACTTCTTTCTTATCAAGTTTCATCTTTTCTTGAATAATTTTCATGTTTTTTACTCTTTGCTCTGTCAGATTTTTCACGGTTTCCTACACCAAATATAAAATATATAAATAATTAATTTTGCACAAATTGTCAGATGTTTAAACCGATAGGAAATCAATGCCACTTACAAGAGCTTCAGCTGCTGGAGTAGTAGCCCGGAAAAACACATTTGTTACCTCCATAGCCTGTTCTGGCATGTCGAGGCGTAACTTAAGCCCCATTTCAGCGAATGCAGATAAAAGAGCCACATGATCACCCTGATTATAACAGATATGTGAATCCTCTATTAACATATATGCATGTAAGCATACTAGAACGGTACCCGCGCAATGCGGCGGCGGGTACTGTGATTATATTTTGTGTTATTTGGTTACACGTTTAGTTGTCTTCATGCTTTATAAGTAGAGATATTAGAGATGGTTTAGCCAAATAATTTTAGTTTGATTAACCAACCGCTTCCTAACAAACTTCCTAACCAACTTGCTTCCTAACAAATTAATTTTGAAATCTTTCCATAATAAGCAAGAAAAAAGTCTGAATTTTAAGCCTTTCTAATTATAGAATAGTCCCAAATGCATTATAATGTAGTATAGATATAGATATAGATATAGAAGTGTGTGACTGTGTATGTGTATATTATTTAAACATGAAAAATGGGTGGGTTCAAAATGGGTAATTTTAGTACAGCCTAAGAAGGGTCAGGTTCATTTGACCCAAAATGCCACTTTCCGTGAAATTCAAATTATTCATAAATAAACTATCTATTTTAATGTGTTAAAATACACTTCAGTGGCCGGTTTTAACCCATCCTCCACTCTTCCCTATTAGACCTGCTTTCTTCTTATTTACTTATATTCTTTCCCGCATGACCCGCTAGACAATACAGATAACCCGATTGGAACCATTTATAAAAAACTTCAATTAAGTAAAAAAAGAAAAAAAGGCTCTAACAAATACCGATACTGACTGAAAAAGGTTTGCTTACCTCTGCAGCTGCCAGAAACATTTTTGCTAAGGCATGTTTTACAGAGCTTGAAAGCAACTTTGTAAGGCCAAAATCGAGCAAAATTGGATGATGTGGAGGTTCTCTACTCACAAGAAAATTACCTGAAAATAGACCTAATAAATTTTAATCGAAATTCTAACAAAACCGGCAGCAATCATGGAGAAAAGCGCACGTACCCGGATGAGGATCTCCGTTAAAAAATCCATCAACATAGATTTGATGTGCATATGCACGCGTAATTTCTTCAACAAGCTTTTGTTTGTCAACACCAAGTTCTTCAAGTGCACGAGAATCATTTAAGCGTACCCCGTCCATATATTCCAGAATGAGCACTTTTTCAGCAGACTGCCAATGAAATACAAGCTATTAAACTAGACATTCTATCAATTTAGATCACCTATCAACCAGCCATATTTCAGTCACAAAATAATCAGAGAGATTAGAAAAGGATCTCTATTATCATTCAGATTGTCCATTCTTAACACTTATCAAATAGTTACTTCAATCAGAATACCCACATAATTTTTACGTTCAGACAATGAAATATGCAGTTCACATTTTTCAAGGGCTAAATATGTAACTTACATTTTTTATGGTTGTTCAGGTCAACAACATGCCCATGTTAATTTAATGGGTTAAGCGAGTTGACTTGACCACCCGAACCCATTTAGACCCAACTCTGACCCGTTTGTTTTCCTGTTTGGCAGATTGCCACCCCTACCCAAAACCAAGTCTGAAAAAACCTTTCAGTCACTAACACCTTCATATTCAACCATCACCAAAACACCCCCTAAAGATTTCACTAAGGTCGCCCAAACTAAAAACTGTATCCAAGTTTTGCGCTACTAGAAAAAGTGAAATTAATAGACTGAAATTTATCAACAGTCTAACTAGTATCGATAATGCAAATATTTTACCAAGGAAGAATGATACCTGAATAACTTCGGGTATCAATACTTCCACGTGTTCAGGTTTTTGTTCAAGACGTTCACTTTTGCAGCCTAGGTTTTTAGATACTCTTCTAGTATTTTCTACAGGGACAAGAAATTATTAATCAAAAACATAACTTTTATTCAAGACACGGAAAATAAATATAACCAAAAAAATGAAAGATTACTCAAATCATACCAGCTTCATGGTTAAAATCTAGTTCTTTGGGTGCTTCCCTGCACCATTCATCTATCATAGGGTTGAAGTCATATTGTGGTTCGGCCCAAGCTATCCAGTCCACTATTGCCTTTGCGTTCTTCAAGTCCTGTAAAAAAAGTAACCTTAGATGATTAAAAGGGGGTGTTTGGATTTGTGACGTCAACTGATTTTGATTATTAACCCAACTTGACAGACGTTTACTCTCATGTCACAAAAAGTCTCCTTTTAGGGGGAAAAAAATAAATAAATAATCTCGTTTTTAATGAAAACAAAATTTACCAAACAATCACACATCTGATCATTTCAGCTTAAGACGGCAGAAACACATCCAAACACTATCTTCTATGGCTAGTTGTATTGAAATTGACTTATCTTGTTTCAATTATTCAAACAAAGTTATTTTCAGCTAATAAAAGCAGAATACAAGGTCCTAGAATGAACAACCTCTAAGATTATGGTTTTGATGCCTTCATGTTGAACTTTGACAACCACATCCTGCCCGTCACGTAGAGTTGCACGGTGAACTTGAGCTATCTGCAAACATGAAAAAAATATCAATAAACTTCTATTAGGCCTTAAAAGGATACATCTGTATCAACATAATATCAGTAGAATTATTGATCACTGTCACAATCTATAGGAGTAAAGGAACCTTAGTAGATACTTTCTGGTTTTTTTATTTATTTATTTATTTATTTATTTATTTATTTATTCCATTGAAATGACGAGGAACTTTCATTGAAAGAACTAGCAAAATGATGTACATAAAACATTGCTGATTAACACAATAATAAGATTCTTACCGATGCTGTTGCTAAAGGCACACTGACAAAACTCGTAAATAGTTCATCCATTGATTGACCCAACTGCTGCTCTATAGTTTGACGAACCTGTTTAACAAAACACATGAATATATTGTACCAAGTTGTAACTTCTGGTTAATTATTTTAGTTCAAATACCTCCTCTAAACGGCGAGGAGGAAGAGAGTCTTGTAGTTGTTTCAAAAGGCGTATATAAGCTTCAGGAAGCACATCAGCACGAGTAGATAAATATTGTCCCATTTTCACCCATAAACCTTCCAACTCCACAATCAACTTAAGTACACGTTTAGCATTTCGCTCATGAGCTTTCTCCCATAAGCTATCCCGTTTAGATCTTTTCGTCAATTTCTCTCTTTGTTGCAACGCCTTCAAGTCACCAAAAAAAAACATTTTAGGCATGTGGGTCATCAGTAGCATAAGATAATTAGCATTAGTGAAATGTTATGTATACCTTATAATCAAGGTATATGAGAAATGCTAACGTAAAGACTTTCAAGCGTCTTTTGTAGATGTTTCCCCACCCCATATTGCGCGTGTTGAAGGGGTTTAAAATAGTATAAAGCTTTGCAAGTTGATTGAACAAATGAAGAATCGCGGTAATCAGATAGTATGGAACACGCAGTAATCTTCCAACAAAAGCACCGAGTAGTTCTTGAACTCTCATATCTACATATAAAATAACCAAAATGAATTAAATCAATAACCACTCACTGAACTCATTAAGCGGGAGTATAACAATGAGAAGCAATCATATAAGCAAATTATCAGTTCGGAAAAAGGCAATCCTACACAACCTCGAAATGGTCATATTAGCAGTTTGGATAAGTAATCCCAAACACCCTCAAAACTGTCTATATGATGTACATTGTACACCCTTAAATAATCTAGATAGAGGTTTTAGATTAGCAATCTTAAACAGCTTATCCTAAGCACCCTACTGAACTGTTTATTTCATCCTCAAAAATTCAGATAAATATATCGAGTAAGCAATCACAAAAACCCTCCAAAGGCATTTAATAAGGGGGGCCGTGCAGCTATAAACACCCCTAAATAATATAGATAAAAATTTGGATAATTTATCCCAAATACCATCAAACAGCTAATCCTAAACATTCTACAAAACTGTTTATTTCACCCTTGAGAAAGCAATCCTAAACAGACTCAAAACACTTGTCCGTTGTATTAAAACGCATTTAATAAGGGAGTTGAACAATAAGCAATCCTAAAAAATCTAGAAAGACATTTTGGTTTAGCAAATCCTAAACACCCTCAAAACTACTTTTCCCTTGTATCGAAACGCATTTAATAGAGGTGAAACTATTAACACACTTCAATAATTTAGATAAGCAATCATAAACACCCTCAAAACTGCTTATTCATTGTATTCAAACGCATCTATAAGGGGGTCCTCATGCAACTATAAACAGCCTTGAACAATCTGAATAAACATTTTGGATATGTACCCACAAACACCCTCAAAACTACTTATCAACTGTACCAAAACTAGAGCCGGCAATTTTGACACGAAACCTGTTAACACGACACGACACGACCTGTTCTTAACAGGTTTCGTGTTTGACCTTAACAGGTTTCGTGTCTTAACAGGTTGGACCTGTTAAGACCTGTTAATTTTCGTGTCTTAACAGGTCAGACCTGTTATGACCTGTTAATATTATAAAATATATATAATAATATAATCCTTAAAATTTAAAACCCTAACAGGTGCATGTTAACATGTTAACAGGTCTCAACAGGTTCTTAACAAGTGCATGTTAACAGGTTAACAGGTCTTAACAGGTTCTTGTATCATTCGATTTGGTCATATGCATGTTAACAGGTTCTTAACAGGTCTTAACAGGTACACCTGTTTATTTTCGTGTCGTGTTCGTGTTTGAGAAAAATGACACGATTAGTTAACAGGTCGTGTTCGTGTTTGGCCTTAACAGGTTCGTGTCTTAACAGGTTCGTGTCTTAACAGGTTCGTGTAACCTGTTATGCCAGCTCTAACCAAAACACATTTAATAAGGGGGTCCATGCAACTAGTAACACTCTTATATAATCTAGATAAACATTTTAGATAAGCAATCACAAACACACTCAAAACTACTTGTCCACTGTATCAAAACACATGTAATACGTATGCTAACTAAAATTGCTTATACAAGACGTAGTGTATATGTTCACTTCTCCTCTAAAAAAATTCAACAGTCATATAATTAACCAGTTGTCTAAACATTTCACAATTCCAAACACCCTTAAAACTACTTATCCACCGTATCAAAACGCATTTAATAAGAGGGTCCCTACAACACTACAACAAGTAACACCCTTACATGCTCTAGTCCTCTACATAAACATTTCATTTCGGATAAGCAATCGCAAACACCCTCAAAAACTACTTATCCGCTATATCAACACATAAAACAAAAAAGCTTCAGAAATAAACTTGGCTAACTAAAAACGCTTAGTGTTCGTATTAGCTCCTCCTAAAACAAAATATAAGGAGCATATTGAAGCAACTAGCCTTCCTAATTTTTCTAAACGCTCCAAGTCAAAATGCTACTTGAAGGATATTTACTAACGCCTAGCCTTTACACTTAATAATTAAAATTCTACACTACTTCCTAGTTCCTACTTACTCCTATTTTCGCCAAACATACCGTAAGTATTTCGCACTTCCGCTAATTTCATAAACTTACGAGTGTTTACACAAAAATATTTTCTAATCCACTAATCCAAACACTCCTAATCAATCATAAATAAAACTCACATGATCATAACCATAACAAACAAACCAGGACCGTCCCATTGATTTGGGTGGCCCAGCGCGAAACTACGAATGAGGCCTTTTAAATCACGAAACTCTTAACGATTATGGAAAATTCAAAACATACTATACTTAAACATGTATAAATACTAATAGATATATTGGTGTCATAAAAGGACTGTAAAAATTTAAAAAGGACTGTAAAAATTTAAGTTAGACATTTATAAATACTAATAGACATATACTAAGGGCCCTACAAACAGAGGTCCTGTGCGATTGCACCACTTGCACATGCTAATAACCACAAACAAACAAACTAACTAACTAACTAACAACAAGTTATTAACTAACTTAACAGAAATAACTAACATCAACAACAGATCAATCATAATTCATAATAACTAAAATTACATACAAAAATTGACTTCACGATTAGCGGCTAATACAATAACTAAAACCGGAAACAATTTATTTATATAAATAAAAGTGTTGTTGAAATGAAATGGTGCGAAAAATAAAAAAAGACCTGAAAACGCTAAACGACGTCGTACCGGTAGTTAAAGTCAAGATAGATGTACTTTAGTATGTTAAAGTGACGGAAAGTAAAACGTGTTGGTGAGTTTGGTAATGACACGTGTGGGAGTGCATGTGGGTGTCACGTGTCTGTTAGTTTGACCGAGTATCACGGTAGGTGGGTTTAGCCAAGATTTTTTAAAAGGGCGGTTGAATGGTATGGTGTCTGTCTTGGTGTTTGGTAATTTACGTTGAAGTAAAGAAAGAACCCAACAACTATTCTTTTTGACTTTTCTTTTGTTTACTTTATTAATTCTTCTTTGAGATTTTAAAATGTGTTTGTTTTTACATGTGTTTACTTGTGAGACCATGCACCATCGAGGGAAGCATGATTACGCGCCAAGACCATAGTTTTGGCCACCCATCAGGCGTCGAGACTCAGCTTTTTGCACTCGTGTAATAGTCTGCATCATCTGTTAGTCGTATATTTATTATAGCCCATATGTATTTATACGGGTTATGGCCCATGTTCTAGAAAAATCTTTGTATTGGTATTTATATACCGTATATGTGATTTGTGATTAATGAGAAGTAATGATTCACCCAAAATCCTACAAACCGGGCTTGGGCCTATTTATTCTCTAATAGGGTTAGGTTTAGAAACCTGGCTCTGATACCATGTAGGATTTTGGGTGAATCGTTACTTCTCATTAATCACATATACGGTATATAAATACCAATACAAATATTATTCTAGAACATGGGTCATAGCCCGTACAAATACACATGGGCTATAATAAATATACGACTAACATCATCATCGAATGATTTCTCACTTTTCTTTTTTGTTTATGTGTTTATAGGTAAATTGTGGGACATGTTAGTATCAAAATGGGTATTTTTATATTTTATGTTTGCATGTGACCATAGCACTTGTTTGATTGTATGTTGAATGTTGATGTGGCGTTGACATAGAGGTGTTAAGTTTAATGACTTTAGTGTTTAGCCTAAAGGAGTGATTAGCGGGCATAAAAGTATGACTAGTTTTATATTTAAACATGTGTGCTATGGACGTGTTTGTGAAAAAAAATGAGTTCAATTATTGTAACAAGCAAAACGCTGTCACTTAGTTTTGGACATAGAATTAGAAAATTTTCGTCTTGTAATCATCTCTCTTATTACTAATTAAGGATAACCATAAGCGTAAAATAATGATTTATCTAAAACGAGTTTGGTGATTTGCTAATATTGGTGTACCGTAACGAAATATAGAGATCTATGCAAATTAATACATGTTGCACTCAGTTTGGAATGCTCGATAGTAGTTGGAGCCAAGTCTTTATAACATTGAATTAGGCTTGTTATGGATTTTAAGCTTGTTTATGTAAGCTAAAGATGTTAAAAGCTTGATATAAACGAATTTCACTATGATAAAAGTTTGACTCGTTTGTAACTCTAATCATGATGTTTTCTAGCTAGTGCATAATAATGTACAATTGTATATTTCTTTGTTTTTGACTTCATTCTTCCTTCATGATCAACCATGATGCCCTATGCAATCAATGACAATTTTGAACAAATAATTACCAATAAAGCATCACTATACCTTTATGCAAAATTTTCGTGCTCATGTAAATAAAATATTTGAAAATTCAGTTGAACAATTTGAGAAGATATAATCAATAGATTTACACATGTCATTTAACATGGTAGGAAGATGAATTATACACATCAACTAGTAGGATTTAACATGTCATTATTATAATTACTACTGATTAAACGTGAAAATGAGGAAATAAAATATCTTTAACTGAAATCATGAAACGTATAGTTTAGGCAAAATATTAATGAGGATGTTCGACAAAGGAAATGAAAGTTTGTGTGTAGTGTACAAAAGTGGGTGTTTTTTTTCTAGGAAGACCTACGTGGTTTAACTTGCAATGTGTCAACTTTAAGACTAAAAACTATGTTCCAACTAACTAATCCTAGTCTTGTAATATTAACATCTCGTCTAATCAAATCAGAATATTGTCCGTTTTGCCCACAGGTTTACGACTTTATTTTTGTGGCCCCCATGTAAAGACTTCCCGGCAAGTCACTCAAACTAGTATACTTTCAGAAAAGAACGCTTAACTGCCAGTTTCTAAGAACTCCACCCGCAGTAGACCACAAAACGCATTATGTCATTGTAAGATGAATGTTATCTTATGAATTCAACATCTTTTCACGCCACAGTCTATGTGAGAGTTGCCTAGAGTATTATAGTATAGCAATCTTGTTATGCAATATGCATCAACGTTTTGTTGTAGGTTCACTTGCCTTCAATCTTTGACAATTTGTTTGTTGCATCGCAAAATTATGGTTTAAACTTGTATAAATTTAAGTTAGACATGTATAAATATACTTAACCATGTATAAATACTAATAGATATATATACTAAATCAGAGGCCCCTCATATAATATTTAAAAAGGACTGTAAAAATTTAAGTTAGACATGTATAAATATACTTAAACATGTGTATATACTAATAGACATATAGTAAATTGGAGGGCCCCTTACAAACAGAGGTCCTGTGCGATTGCACCACTTGCACATGCTAATCGCCGCCACTGAAACTAACTAACTAACTAACTAACTAACTTAACAGAAATAACTAACATCAACAACAGATCAATCACAATTCATAATAATAACTAAAATTACATACAAAAATTGACTTCACGATTAGCGGCTAATACAAGAACTAAAACCGGAAACAATTTATTTATATATAAATAAAAGTGTTGTTGAAATGAAATGGTGCGAAAAATAAAAAAAGACCTGAAAACGCTAAACGACGTCGTACCGGTAGTTAAAGTCAAGAGAGATGTACTTTAGTAAGTTAAAGTGACGGAAAGTAAAACGTGTTGGTGAGTTTGGTAATGACACGTGTGGGAGTGAATGTGGGTGTCACGTGTCTGTTAGTTTGACCGAGTATCACGGTAGGTGGGTTTAGCCAAGATTTTTAAAAGGGCGGTTGAATGGTATGGTGTCTTGGTGTTTGGTAATTTACGTTGAAGTAAAGAAAGAACCCAACAACTATTCTTTTTGACTTTTCTTTTGTTCACTTTAATTCTTCTTTTATATTTTAAAATGTGTTTGTTTGCATTTATAATTATATATTTCTTCCAAGATGAATAATTGCATATATATCCTTTGTACAAGTTTTTGATACGTATAGTACAATAGTTTTTATGCATGCTTTGGATATATATGCAATTATACATTTTCGGAAAGATATATATGCTATGCATTATCGAGGAAAGCATGATTACGCACCAAGACCATAGTTTTGGCAACCAATCACGCGTCGAGACTCGTTTTTTGCACTTGTTTAATAGTCTGCCTCATCGAATGGTTTCTCACTTTTTTTTTGTTTGTGTATTTATAGGTATATTGTGGGGCATGTTAATATCAAAATGGGTATTTTTATATTTTATGTTTGCATGTGACCATAGCACTTGTTTGATGGTACGTTGAATGTTGATGTGGCGTTGAAGTAGAGGTGGTAAGTTTAATGACTATAGTGTTTAGCCTAAAGGAGTGGTCAGCGGGCAAAAAAGTATGTCTAGTTTTATATTTAAACATGTTTAGACGTGTTTGTGAAAAAGTGGGTTCATTTATTGTAACAAGTAAAACGTTGTCACATAGTTTTGGACATAGAATTAGACAATTTTGGCCTTGTAATCATCTCTCTTATTACTAAGGATAACCATACGCGTAAAATAATGATTCATCCAAAACGAGTTTGCCAGTTTGGTGATATGCTAATATTGGTGTATCGTAAAGAAATGTAGAGATCTATGCATATTAATACATGTTGTACTCGGCTTGGAAAACTCGATAATAGTTGGAGCCAAGTCTTTATAACCTTGAATTAGGCTTGTTATGGATTTTAAGCTCGTTTATTTTAAGCTAAAGATGTTAAAAGCTTGATATAAACGAATATGACTACGATAAGAGTTTGACTCGCTTGTAACTCTAATCATGATGTTTTCTAGCTAGCACTCCTATAATAATGTACAATTGTATGTTTCTTTGTTTCTTACTTCATTCTTCCTTCATGATCAACCAGATGCCCTATGCAATCAATGACAATTTTGAACATACTCCCTCCATCTCATAATAATAGTCTATATTTCCTTTTATGCATGTCTCAAAAAGATTGTCCACTTTCCTTTTTAAGTAAAAATTAGGGAATAAAGTAAGGGAATATTCTCTTTGAGTGGTTGAAACAAAAGTAGTCTCACTTTTATTAAACTTTGTAATTTTTGTCTCCTGACGATAATTTTGAAACGGGGGGAGTAATAATTACCAATAAAGCATCACTATACCTTTATGTAAAAAGTTTCGTGCTCATGTAAATAAAATATTTGAAAATTCAGTTGCACAATTTGAGAAGATATAATTAATAGATTACACAATTTTATCAAAGAAATGAAAGGGTTTCACCCGATATGAGTATGTGAGATGATTGACTAAAACCTCATTTGGTCAAAAATTTAAATAAGAGCATCTACAAAACTGATTATTGGTATGTGTTTTATGTTCAATGGTAAAAATGTTACCGTAAAAACTAGCAACCGCATATTTCTTCTTACTTAGGCGTTGCTTGTTACATGGTTTTTGAGATGATGGGATGAAATAATAAATCAAAATTGTAGTTTTGGTATACATTTTTGGAATAATATTAAGGAATCGGATAAAGAACTCATTCCAGATTAATACGGTAGGCTTTAAAAAATGATTCGACGTATTTTTACAAGCCCTATCTTTTGCATCATTTTTCCACAAATTTTGCAATCCATTTTTCTAGTCTTCTCTTTTTCTCTTTTCTTTGTAAAAATAATAAATTTAAATTTAATATTAATTTAAATAAGTATATGTTTTTATATAATTATATATTTTCTATTTCATCTTTTTCTTTCAAACATTTGACACATCCAAATTCAATTTCAATCCCATTTACGACCAAACACATCGTATAAAAGAATATTTAGGTTTTAGCTAATCAATTTCAATGCAATTAAATATTATTATTTCTTAAATCAAACTAATGGCAATACACTAAGGTTGCCTCTGCGAGTTTTCCTAAAACACATTATATTTTCAGCAAAACGAAAGCGTGTGATAGTCCGTGAGCCTGTGATGACTTCTCACCAACTCAACTTATGACATAGATCATCATATGTGTGTTTTAACTATTTTTTTAACATAGATATATTCATCACTCATTAGATAGTCCATGAATAGACCTATGTGGAAACACTATCTGATAAACATCATAAGATGCCAAGAGAAAACCTCAAATTTAGCTACCAACATATCGGTTAAGTCGAGTATATCAGAGCTTAAGGATCTCGATTTTTTCTAATATATGTTCGCCTCCATATTGGGGTGGACGTAGGGGGTTCCTGACTCGGCGACTCCCGAGGGTTAATAGGAACCCGATGGATGTTAGTCGCCTAGTGTAAATTTTCATTAAAAATCATGATTTTTCCGAAATGCACTTGGTTCCGAAAATTTGTATCTCATAAACACATGTATTGTTTAGTTAGTTTACTAATATGTCAAAAAATGGATGTCTTCTTAATTTGTTTACTTGTTTTAGTGAAATCGCATCTTTTGGTTTATTTTTATTCCATTTATACTCGTAAAATATTGTATACTTAATGATCGTCCTGAGTCCACCCCCTACCTATATATTTGGTTTAGTTTGATTAAGTTTGGTTAATTGCCATCATATATCTTCATAATACTTTTCTATTGGTTAATTGCACATGACGAGAACGTGCAATGATACTTACTTTTAATTAGCCATTAATACAGAAATACCAGTGTTGCAAAAATCGGCCTAGGCGACCGATTAATTGGCGCCTAGGCGCTAGGTGGGGATAACTGCTCAGATTTTTACTAATCGGCCAGTTTGGTCAAAAATCGGTCAACATACCGATTAATCGGATAAAAATGGCCAAATCGGGCATAAATCAGCAAAATTGGACAAAAATCGGTAAGTCAACCAACTCGGTTACATATAGAAATCGGCCAAATCTGACATAAGTCGGCCAAATCGGAAAAAAATCGGCTAAATCGGCCAAATCGAACATATATTTTCAAAATTTTTATAATCTTTTATATAATAAAGGAATTACATCATTTCGGAGTTTTTTTTTTTTTTTTTTTTTTTTTTTTTTTTTTTTACAAAACAATCTTATTGGAAAAAAAATTGGACCAATAGGAATGCTCAATTTTGACACATAGACGAAATTGAGCAATATGATTGGCCAATAAAAGTCAAAATTGAATTGATTTTGGTCAAACTTTAATAAATTTGGTAGAGAATTTGATTGAGAAAAAAAAACACACATAAAAATATAAGTGTCAAATTTATGAAAATAAAAACTTAAAAAAAGATGAGGTAATTAATAAAACATTAGTGGTTGAATTTTAAATATATTATAAGGAGTTAAGTGTAAAATTATAAATCTCCATGTTTTTTTATAACTTTAGATAATAAACAAATAACCCCATACACTTTATGTGGTTGAATTTTAAATATATTATAAGGAGTTAAGTGTAAAATTATAAATCTCCATGTTTTTTTGATAACTTTAGATAATAAACAAATAACCCCTTACACTTTATACCCCCTACAATTTATCATATGAACTTTGTTTAAAATTACATGAGTATTAGTATTGGTTTGAGACTTCCATCCATTAAACTTATAAAATTTTATAAATGTATGAATTAGTTTTGATATACGTTAAATACTTTTAAAATAAATATTAGTTTTAAACTTTCATCTATTAAAATATCTTTTAACTATGTACGTTAAATATAAATAAGAACTCATGTTATCCTATTTAAAAGTTTAATCTATATGTACACGGGTTTGAATATTAAATACAGTTAAATTATTATTAACGGTAATATAAATATCAAATGGTAAGTACGAGTTACTGTGATATGAAAATAAACATACGCGATTGTACTTATAACGACTCATGTAATTATTATTTAAAGTTTATATACGGATATTCGGAAAAACATTTTTAAAAAACTTCATCAACGCTCAATATGTGCTACTAAGCTCGCACAGTTTGTACAACATGATATCAATAGTTAAAGTTAAACAACAACATCAAACTCAACATTAACATCTATTTTTTTCTCTGAAATGGTGAATATTATTATAACTCAAAAATTTATATGGTTACATACACTTCATTCAGGCATCACAATGGACATGTCCTATTTGATCCTTCTATATTCAAAGACATATACCAACAATCAAAAAAACAGTAAAAATAGCTGATTCAATTCACCATTCATCTAGTCTAGTGATCTTAGCAGTGTACTAAGAACACCAGCCCTAGGCAACCATGGAGAAACCACACACCTTGACTACATTTCCTACTTACAAACACCCTACCTAACTGTTCCAGTAGCCCATACTAGAATCAATTAGAGGCTCTTGTAGAAGGCTTCACCAAGATGTGAGTAAAACTCCTGTTCCATTGGGGATCCACAACCATGGAGCTACATTTCCACTAATGGCATCACTCACATGACTGGACTTACCCAAGGATACATCCCACCTAGACTACATTTCCCCTTTTTATGACCTTTCTCAATTCCAATGCAGCTGCCACCTCACATTAGGACAAGAAAGTCACAAGAATAGGCATCATCTGGTTGGCACTCCACCATATTGCAGGCAACCTACTTTATGACCTCAAGTGGGCCTTTAACTATGTAGTTTACCAGCCCTAGAATCAGTTATCACCATCTCCACTGAATTATAAGACTGGGCTTCCATAGAAAGGTTCTCAAGGTCAAGATACAAGGCCCTCTGCATACCCAAATGACCAGCACAATCACTGCAATCCATGTCATTCAGGACTAGTTAACTCCAGTGTAGAGTTTAGCTAGAAGTTGTGAAGCAACAGTATATCCAAACACCCCTTAATAGCTATACTGTTACATTCAAACTTTCCTCACAACTATATTCATCTCCACATTCCACTCTTTAGCAACAGATAGGACTTGAGTGGACTTTTTAACTTTCAAACAAAGTAGCTGAAGCTTGATTTTCTCCTCAATGAGCTTCCTCAAGACTTGTGGTTCCAATTCCTCACTAGTAAAAATTCTGTTATTCCTCTCCTTCCATACATAGTAGACAGTAGTGGCTAGAACAATTCTAGAAAGAACACTATTGATTGTATTGTCACACTGTCTATGAGCAAACTGCTCAATAATATCCTCCCATGTATCAGACATCCAGCTTTTGCCCATCTTCTGTTTCAAACCACCCCATATGCTTTTAGAAAAATCACATTTTCTGTTTCCACTTCATAATTCTATCTTGTGTCTGTAACTTGCCCCTTAAAGTCATCCACAGAATAAAGGCCATTCTAGGATTGCATTGAGAAAACCACACTACTTTATGCCATTCAACTTTGCTTCCTGACTGACTTATAGTATCATACACAGCCTTTGTAGAGTAGTCAACAGTCTTACCATCTTTATCTTGCCATACCACATTACCATTCACATTGCAGACATTGTCTTTGATCTTATCTCTCAAATCAAGAATAGCTTTCCAAATCCATGAATCATTGTATTTCTTCTGAACTTCCCAAATGCTTTGACCTTTGAGTTTGACAATATTTACCCATTTGACCCATAAAGTTTCCTTCCCAGCAGCTATATTCCAAAGATTTTTTATTAACAGGGCTTCATTCCAATCTCCCAACCTTCTGAGACCCAAACCACCTTTATTCTTTGGACTGCACACAGAATTCCAGGCTACTTTAGCTTTTCCTTTCCTGAGCTCCCCTTTACACCATAAGAAACCTTTCAACACTCTATCAATATCATTGATGACTGTCTTTGGAAGTAAAAAAACAGCAGCCCAATATGCATTTAAGGATGACAACACAGAAGCAATGAGTTGCAACCTTCCAGCATATGATAAGTAATTATTCTTCCAATCTTCCACCTTATTCCTAACCTTATCAATTAACTTTTTACATTCCTGAGTACCTAGTTTTTTAGACAAAAGAGGAACTCCTAANCCCAAACCACCTTCATTCTTTGGACTGCACACAGAATTCCAGGCTACTTTAGCTTTTCCTTTCCTGAGCTCCCCTTTACACCATAAGAAACCTTTCAACATTCTATCAATATCATTGATGACTGTCTTTGGAAGTAAAAAAACAGCAGCCCAATATGCATTTAAGGTGACAACACAGAAGCAATGAGTTGCAACCTTCCAGCATATGATAAGTAATTATTCTTCCAATCTTCCACCTTATTCCTAACCTTATCAATTAACTTTTTACATTCCTGAGTACCTAGTTTTTTAGACAAAAGAGGAACTCCCAAGTACTTAACTGGAAGCTTTCCAACAGTAAAAGGGAGAATGTTTAGAATCTCAGCTGCCACATCACTTTGCACATTGCCAAAGAATATGGTACTTTTGCTCATATTTGGAAGAAGGCCAGAAACACTACTAAATTCCAATAATGTGTCCTTAACAGTCTTGATTGATTCCACATTGCCTTTGCATACCACCAATAAATCATCTACAAAACATAAGTGGGTTAACTTCATCTCTTTACATCCTGCATGGTATCTGAATTTCCCATTCTGCTGAACATTTTTTGCCATAAGAAGAGTTAGAACTTCCATAACCAATGTGAAAAGGTATGGTGATATAGGATCACCTTGCCGCAATCCTCTACCACTTGTGAAATAACCTTTCCTTTCTCCATTTATGTTGATAGTGAACTTGGCTGTTGTGATACATGTCATAATCCAACTAACCATTTTCTCATGAAACCCAAATTGGATAAGGATCTTTTGCAAAAAATTCCAATCAACTGTGTCATATGCTTTAGCAATATCTATCTTCAAACAACATCTTCTAGGACCACTCTTCCTATCATAACCTTTAAGCAACTCCTGAGTAATTAGAATATTGTCCTGAATCACTCTTCCTTGAATAAAAGCACTTTGATTCAGATTCACTATTTTATGCAACCCATTCTTGATTCTTTCTGTGAGAATTTTGCTTATGCATTTATAGATCACATTGCAACATGCAATGGGTCTATAATCAACCACTTTACAAGGATTACTCACCTTTGGGACTAAAGAAATAAGAGTAGCATTAATTTCACCAAGAAGCTTTCCTGTTCTGAAGAATTCTTTGATAGCTGCACATACATCTTTACTAATAATTGGCCAAGCTTTCTTGTAGAAGACTGAAGTAAAGCCATCAGGCCCTGGAGCTTTGTTGTCCCCTATATCAAATATAGCTTTTTTAATTTCTGCATCAGTAACCTCCTTGACCATATCCTCTGCTTCATCACTACTTAGTCTTGTTCCAAACACACCCTCAATATCCCAATTCTCCTGAATGTTACTGGAAGCACAAAGAAATTTCCGGAAGTGATTAACAAACATATCTTCCATTGGCTTTCCTTCATATGAAATTCCCATATCATCACAAACACTCAAAATTCTGCTGGCTTGCTTTCTACTTTTGAGAAGTTTGTGAAAATATTTGTTATTCCTATCACCCATACTTATCCAGTCTACCTTGGCCTTTTGAAACAATAAATTCTCTTCATCAATAATAGCCTCATTGTACTCCTTAAGGGCATTGGCTACACATTGATTAAGGTCAGCATTGTGAGGATTTGCATCAAGTTCTGACTGAGCTTTCTTTAACTCAACTCTGCACACATCTACTTTTTTGCTCAGATCACCATTTTGCCAGTTGAGTTTGTTCAACTTGCTTTTCAACCTTTTCATTTTCATAATCAGTTGATACATTTTACACCCTTTCACCACTATACCCCATTCATTAGCTACCACAGGAAGAAACTCCTTCTTGTCCCCAATGTAATTGGCAAACCTAAAAGGTTTAATTTTCCTCACCAGGCTCTGAGGAAAACTAACCACCACTGGACTATGATCAGAAACAAGATAAGGTAAGAAAATTGCACCTGCATTTGGGAATTGTTGCACAAAATTACCATTAACCATTGCTCTGTCCAGTTTCTTGAGAATGCTATTTTGAGGGTTTTGAGGAGATTTGATCCAAGTATAAAAAACACCAGTACTGCACAGATCTTCCATTTCAACTTCATTAATACAATCCACAAAGTCTTGCATGTCATTTGTTATTGTTGAACCCCCAGCTGAATGTTCTACAGTTTTAAGAGTGACATTGAAATCACCCATCATTATCCATGGCCATCCATTAGTAATGTTTTTAGCAATACATAATTCTTTCCAGGCATCCTTCCTTTCTCTCCCTGTATTAGCAGCATAAACAAAGCTGCAAAACAGTTTGATCTTGCTAGGCTTAGTTTCAATTACACATAACATTGTCTGCCTTGTGCAATGTAGAACCATGAGATCCACCACATCACTATTCCAACTTACCACAATTCTACAACCATTCATACTCTGACCAATGTTAGACACCCAACTCCAATTACCAAAAGCAGTTTCACAAACCTTCTTCAACTTATGAGCCTTCACATGGGTTTCAAGAATAGCACACACCTGAATTCTTTCCTCCATAATCAGTTTCTTTACTTCTTTTTGTTTTTTGAGTTTATTCATACTCCTAATATTCCATGAACTAATTTTTAAGTCCATATTATTACTATTACTACTATTTACACTACCTTTAATCATTCAAAAAGGATTTAGACTAAAACATTCTTACTCATCCCATTGACTACATTAGCAGCCATGGTTTGAGCAATACCATTCCCACTTTCATACACATCTTCCTGATTCCCACTTGTTCCAACTTGTTCATTGCTCCCATTCTTTTGAGTTTCACTGCCTGAACCATCCTCATCTTCAATATTAATCAAAGCATTATATCTATTTCCATGTTTGCCCTGTTTTGTATTACTATCCTCCCTCACATTATTATTCACATCAACCTTCTCTTTACCTTTTACACCTTTAGTGCCCTGTTCATCAGTACTCTCCTTTGCTATATTCTGATTCCTATTATCTGCATTCTTATCCACATTATTAGGCACCTTCTTCTTCCTGTATTCCTGTTTATAATAATTGTTTCCATATCCATACTTCTTGGTCTGTTGTTGCCATTGTTGTTTCTTTACTTCATTCTCCCGCTTAGTCACTTTCTCAGCCTCCTTACTTGCTTTAATTTCTTCCTCAGACATAGGCCTCTTATTACATTTTCCATCACAATGCCCAAACACATTACAATAAGTACATATTTCAGGCCTCCAATCATACACTACTTTGACCTCTTTTGTTCCTTTTATGCTAGCATCCTTATTAGTATACTCAATTCGAATACTATCCTTAATCACCTTTTTAGCATCAAGTTCCACTAGAATCCTAGCAAAATCAGTTTTACCATTACCAAATTGACACATCTTGGCTGTCATATCATCCATCATTATAGGCTTACCCAAACAGCTTGAGAGTGCACTAATTCCTTCCATACTCCATGCCTCCATTGGAATTGCTAGTAATTTTACCCACACAGGCAACTTAGTAGGTTCAACCTTCTGCATTCCCATACCATGATCCCATTTCATCACAAACATAGGTCTACTATTCACCATCCAAGGCCCCTGATCTAGAACATATTGCATACTCTCCTCATCCTTGAACTTGAACAGATTGACCCCACTATTATTAGCAATAATCTCTCTCAAACCAAATCTACTCCACATCCTCCTTATATGATACCTAAGCTCACCAACCATCATATTCTGTCCAACAAAATAACCACAAATTGTATTCTGCCATTTAACACTACCCTTATTCACAATTTCTTCATCAAAAACCACAGTTTCAATACCTTCCTCACTTAATTTTGGTGCAATGAAGATTAGGTTCTTATTCACATTATTCATATCATTTTTCACCATGTTAGCATATGTATATTTACCACTCTTCTCAGGTAATTCAGGCTTATCAACATTTTCAACATTATTTTTATCAGTATTACCATCCTTATCTGATGCACTTCCATTAACAGTATCAGTATTCAATGCTTCAGCAACAGATGTATTATAAACAGATGCATTATCAGTATTCAAAACTTCAGTAACTACATTCTTACTTACAGTTCGTGTAGAAGCCTTAAGCAGATCAGAGTCATTAACCTCATTCACTATAGTAGAATCCTTCCCAGTATTACTCTTTCCCTTAGACTTATCTTCTAATTCATCAATTTCCCCACTTCCATTAACCCTAATTTCATTCACCGTAGTTGCCGACACATTTCCAGTTCTTTTAGAGCTCAAACTACTCACCACATGATCGTTTAACCACATCGGTGTCTTCTGACTTCTATTGGATTTTCTCTTTTTATTAGACATGGTGAAAAGAGAACACGAATACGAAATTGGGGTTTATTCAGAACTCAACAAAAAAGAAATTAGAACAGATCATCTTGTGTGCAATGACAACACGAGTCAATTGCTCTATTCGAAATTGAAATTCGTTGAGTTTTTATGTCAGAAATGGTGGTTTTAGTTAATTCTAATGGTGAAAAAAACGGGAATTCAGTTAGAAGAGAGAGAAAAAAGAAGAGCTATCACACGTGTAGTTAACCTCTTGATTGTTCAATTTGGCCTTGCAAAAATCGTCCTTGTGGTTTGGTCAAATTACATGTTTCATCCGTACGGTTCGAAAAGTGCAGGCGGCCTCTTTGTGGGGAAACATTCGGTCTGATTTTGTCCTTGGTGAAATTGAAATGGCAAAAATAACCTCGTCTTTATCCTCTTTGATTTTCTTTTATGTCAAATCCATCATATGTTCATCCTATATTTAACCAAAGATTTATGAAGTTAAAATACACATCCTTTTGTTAACTAAATTCATTACTATCATAAAAACCATTTTTAAAAACAGAATTAACATCTTCAGGTCTTTTAAAACACATTTTATATTCATCTCTTTGATCGAGATCCTACAAGGGTTTTAGGTGTATGTTTGATATCAACGAATTCTCCCCGGAACTGTAAGATCATTCGAGATCTTCGAATTCTTCTATATAAAACGTTGTCACATTTTTGCAATGAAATGTAAAAATAAAATAAATAAATAAATAAAATTCTGGGCTATAAAAGGAGTAACATATGGAGACTGAAATCAAACCGAATGCTTGCATAGTCAAAACTTGGCCAAACATGCTTTCATTTTATTTATACTTTATAATCTCCTAGTCATGTTATTGTTCAGTTTAATTAGATTCATTTAAAAAATTGTCGAAGTATTATGGGGTTTTTGACTTTTTGGCATGCGACCTCTTAGTGTATGTATCCTTTTAATTTGGTGCCAAGTGCGTTTGTGTGTGTATGATTATCATGTTTGGTTTAAGTTTGACCCGGCCGAGCCACCGGGTCACGGTTCAATTAGCGGTTCAACCGGTTTTAACTGACAGTTCAACCAAGTTCTTCGCTCAAAACCGCCTTCCGGTCACTCGACCGGTTCACGGTTCAACCGGCTGGGTCAACCCGGGCTTAAAACATTATGTCTACGGTCATGATTTAGTGGTGGTGGTTAGTTGATAATTTGATATTCAATCTGGGTAAAGTGAAAATTAAAGATTTGAGGATGTTATATAATGTGATAAAATTTGCGTTAGGTTATTAAAGATCTTCATAGGTTCTTGATTTAGTAATAAAAAAATAATAATTATAAATCAAAAAGAAAATCAAAGAGGATGAAGATGAGAGTATTCTAGTCATTTCAGCTTCACCAAGGATGAAATTGGACCCAAGGTTTCCTACCGGGAGACAGCCCGCACTTTTCGAACCATACGGACAAAACATGCAATTAGGCCAAATCACAAGGACGATTTTTTCAATGGTTAGTTCATATGGTATGTTTACTTATAATAAACATTTGACGCAAGGTTGTTTATTGTTTGTTTGACTAGTCTAACCAAGAGCAAAGTTGGTTTAACAACAAAAATTAGAAAAATCATTATAACACAACAAATATGTTCAGAGAAATGAATGAAGTTTTGTGTGTTGTGCAACAACGAGGAATGAAAGCCTGCGTGTTGTGACAGAGCATGTAAATACAAAAGCAACATAAGTTTTGCTACGTTGAATATTGCACAATTTACATGCATCATAAAACTAAAGATCCTATAAACATTTAACTTACATAAGTAAAGAACATGTTTCTATCGACAATCACATACTTGATAGAAGAAATCACGAAATATGTATCCTCAAAAAATGATTGTTCACGAAAAGATTTACACTGTTTTCTTGAGATCTATAAACAACAGAAATGAAGAGAAGTGAAAAGAAATTGAAAAGTTTTGTGTTCTTCAGAATTTTTTTTTTGGAAAGAAAGGAAAAGAAGTGGAAGGAACTTGCAGTTGTTTTTGTTGTATCAAATCTTCTCTCCGGTTTTGGGATGAAGAGAAGTTCTCTTCTCTTGTCTTCTCTCCTTTCTCTTCTATTCTCTTCTTTTAATAAGTGAACTCGAGAACACATCACCTCAGGTGCATGGGTGAATAATATTGCGTAACCTTATATATAATAAATAAAGTAAATTTACTAAATAATTGATTCAAAGTTTTAAAAAAGAACAGGATCTCCGCCAAGAAAGAAGCGCCTGTGAACTTTTTGACGGACCCGTTGGATGGAAGATCTACATTGAGACCGGCCGACATTTTGATTTTTGGATGGGTTGGAGGGAAACATGCTTGTGTGGATCTGACTGGGGTTTCTCCTCTCGTGGGGTTGAGTAGTCGGGGTTTTACAGCTGGGCATGCCGCTTTGAAAGCCGCCTCGTGCAAAGTGACAAAACACGAGAAATCATGCATTGAAAATCAACACGTGTTTATTCCTTTCGCGTTTGATACATTTGGTTTCCTTGCACCTGAGGCGGTGGAACTACTCAACAGAGTCCAACGAGTTATGAACAGTAATGTTATGACACTAGATCCATGGATGTAGTTTTCAAAAGAGTTAGATTTGCAATCCAAAAAGGGCTAGCGGCGCAGCTTGTTGCTCGTTTTCCTTCGACTACTATGTAAATTCTAATTTGATGAAATAAAATTATATTAAGTTATTGATAACAAACGAAATATACCATTTAACTGATGGAGGAAACTGTCAGTTGACGTGTTTACCTTCCATTCTTCCAGATTTACACTGGTACATAATATGCTATTGGTCACGCCAAAAATGTGTGACGATATGCATATAGTCACACATGTTTTTTTCGTTGTGTGTCACCGAAGGTCCCGCCACCATAGGTGGCATATGGTCACATTGTTGAGTTTGTGGCCTTTTCCATCTAAAAAGAGTGACCAAAACCTCGAATATGTGTGACAAATTAGGCACAAGTTCTGTTGGATTAGTCATAATCGACGACCGTAAACACTTTATAGTCATACGAATGTTTTTTGAGAGTAACTATTGTTTGTCCTTTGGCCATACAAATATATAATATATGTGACATTTGAGATGATTTATTCTATTAAATGTGTATTTTGTGTGATTATTTCCCGTCCTGTGGCCACATGAATATTTAATAAATGTGACGTTTGTGATGATTTAGTCACACAGCGGGTGTTGTTTTTTTGGAGTTAGTCACATATAATTAAGGAAACAGTGGCCAAAAGTGTTAATAAGTGTGACCATATGCTTTTTAAAGTGAAGAAATGTGTATTTCGTGGGACTATTGATCATCCAATGGCCACGTGAATTTTATGTTTGTGTGGCCTTCTGTAATATTTAGTCACACAATGCATGTTTGTTTTGGGTATATAGTCACATACAATTAAGCAAACAGTGGCCAAAAGTATTAATAAGTGTGACCATATGCTGTTTAAAGTGAAGAAACATGTATTTTGTATGACTATTGATCATCCAATGGCCACATGAATTTTTAGTTTGTGTGGCCTTTTGTAATATTTAGTCACACAGTGCATGTTTGTTTTGGGTATATAGTCACATACAATTAAGCAAACAGTGGCCAAAAGTGTTGATGAGANCACACAATGCATGTTTGTTTTGGGTATATAGTCACATACAATTAAGCAAACAGTGGCCAAAAGTATTAATAAGTGTGACCATATGCTGTTTAAAGTGAAGAAACATGTATTTTGTATGACTATTGATCATCCAATGGCCACATGAATTTTTAGTTTGTGTGGCCTTTTGTAATATTTAGTCACACAGTGCATGTTTGTTTTGGGTATATAGTCACATACAATTAAGCAAACAGTGGCCAAAAGTGTTGATGAGACGAAAAATGTTACATTTTTAGGGGTCAGTTTGAGTCCTAATTCGTATATTATTTGATCGGATTTCACCCAAAGTCGTTTCTTTTCTCATTTTAGGTACTTTTGAGGAGAAAATCACAAAAGAAGCATTTTCGGGCGTTTTTGGAGTGAAAAAGTGCGGAAAACAACAAAATCTCAAAAGACCCTAAAGTGCACAGAAGGTGACGGCGTCACAAGCTTCAACGTGACGACGTCAGGAACAACTGAAGTGAAGAAATTGGAAGTTACTCATGACGGGCCAGAGAGTTTTTGGCCTAGTTTGGTGACGGCGTCAGGGAAGGCCGTCAGATCTGGAACAAGGCGGCGTGACGACGTCAAGAAGGCCATCACAAAACCCTAATCGTCGGCGTGACGGCGTCACACCTTGGGCTGACGCCGTCAGCCCGTATTCTCTATATATATAGGATGAATTTTATTGTTTTAAGAGAGGAACTTGGTGGAGAACTTAAGGGTTAAACCCTAGCTCGTGTATTACAGACCTTAGAGGGTACTTTTACCCCTCTAACTTGCATGTTTAATCTAAGATAAGTCTTCATTCAATCCATACAATATGTCTATGTGTTGTATGATTTATGTTTGTGCTTTTCTTTCCTTTAACATGCTAGGCTAAATTAACTTGTGTTTGCTTAGATCTAATGAAACCTAACTATTGATTATCATGTGATGTGTATGTTGTGATTGTGATTTGGATGAATGTTTCATCTACGTTAGACTTAAGAAAACTGGCTAACCTCCTATACGGTAACAAGCTTGAACGTCTTAGGAAACGTGAATCGTATGTGCGTTAATCGATTTTAAGGTAGTATTTCATGCGTAGGTTGCTATCGGTGAGCTTATGATAGGATACTTGACGTATCGTCATATAGTGAGGTAGGAGCTTATAGAGTTAGGGAATTGAACGCACTCCCTACGACTTGTTAGGAATACACCCGTCATCCACGCAAACTCAACATACTAATTACATGGTAAAAGATAGTTAGGGAGTAATGAAATCTAAGTAAACACTACTTTCCCCACCATTGTTTTCTCAAAACTTTAATTTAATTTGCATAAGTAGATACTTGGGTTAGTTGACTAGCAACTAATTCCGCCCACTCCTTCAAAACCGAGATTTTACTGCTTTCATAAAAACATAAAAATACAAAAATAATCATCCTCCACCCTTAGACCTTAATTAGAGTAGTCTTTAACCTAACGAACACTATTCCCTGTGAGAGAACGATCAATCCCCCGGTACTTGCCACTACACTATACTACATCGGTCAGGTACACTGCCTGGTGGGGATTGTAAGCCTCTTGAGATCCCTTGAGAGGTAAAACAAAGTGCGTAAGCAATCCCACGCGCATCAAGTGTTAATAAACGTGACCATATGCTGTTTAAAATCAAGAAATGTGTATTTTGTGTGACTATTGATCATCCAATGGCCACATGAATTTTATGTTTGTGTGGCCTTTTGTAATATTTAGTCACACAACGAATAAAGCAAATAGTGACCAAAACTGTTAATAAGTGTGACTATATATATCTTTTAGTCACATTTAAGAAATAAATATATATCAAAACAAATTCAAATATATTTCAAAACAAATTCAAATACAATAAAATTGTAAATATAAAATTCGTATATTACTCTATACCCTAGGACCTCCTTTTATACACCAAGGAGTCCTAGTCGGCTTACAATACTTTCCTAAGTATCTATAATCTTTTTCATAAACAACTAATACATATCATACAAGCAATACTAACTATATGAAACAACAATACTAACTTATAACTAACAGTTGTAACTAATACACTAGCAGCATTAACTTCGAGCAGTCTTAACTTTGTACTAGCAGTACTAACAGCAGTACTAACTTTTGTACTAATCTCATCATCTGGATATTCTCCGTCTCTGTTTTAAGTAGAAAAGAAAAAAGTTAGAAGCACATACAAATATACAATACCCATTTTAGAGATTAGAAAAAATTTACCAAGAGCCGACGGAAAAAGCGGTCTGATGTGTCTTCTGCATTCAAATACCCATTTTGCTACAGTTGTAGAACAAAACGAGCAGACAGTTTAGTGTTATTAATCTATATGAATTTAACGGGGATCGCAAACAGTCACAATGATATGATTAGAAGTTACAGTATTACGAAATGCAAAAAAACATGCACCAGTCCAGAATAGCACCTAAAACCTACAATGGTACAAAAGGTTAGTAAACCAACTTGGTATACCTTATCTTGGAATTCTTTTTCTGCTTCAGAAGATTCAAATGCATTGCCGTCATCCCAGCTGGCAGCAGGATGGTTAGCTACCTGTTTCATTAAACAAGTTAGGACCCCAGAATGCTGACTTGAAGAAGGGGCTTTCTTAGAAGAATTCCCACTTAGACTGAGTTATAACCATAAATTGAGCTTGAAAGTATTATAAACATAGAGCCTGAGATAAACGCCATTAGTTTTACCTGTGAATAATAATCGTCTATTTCTTCCTCTATCTGCTGACGTAACTCATCCTATAAACAGATGTTATGAACTGTAAGAAACCAAGGCACTAGTAATGCTGCATAATATAAGATCTGCCAACCATGAAACAGTAAAAATATACATGGGTTGGCTTTGGTGAATGAGATGGAGCATACCCACGCCTCAATTTAATTCCAGTCCGTCGAAAATGAATTGTGCCAGAAAATCCAGATAAGGGAATTTTTAGCGAGGCATCCCATGTATCATCCTCACCTGTGAAAATAACATGTAGCCCCTGCAAGAAACAAGTAACGTGCTTAATGCTAACATTAAAGAAGACAAAATTAGATGTCCCAAATATACCGGGGTAGACCCTTGCATATCAACCTCGGGCAAAAAATAATCCAGATGGTTGAAATGTTCTGCAGTGCCAAACCTGGAACGAATAAATGTCAAACACATTACCAAGCAAGCAAATCACTCACATTTGGTACAAATGAAACAGTTTCACAAAAAGCAACCATATTTGAGTTAATTTCCTATATAACAGATGTTATGTTAATCTTTTAATAGATCACTTCCGCGATTGCGATAAGCAAACTCCAACTGTTCAGCAACATCCTCCCGGAGTGGAAACCAATCAAGACTCCCTTTACGAGCAAAACGGTGGCCTCTTAGAACACGTCGATTGTCTCCATTCCAATAAACAGGAAAACTATGTCGTCTTAATAAGTCTACCTACAACGATTACTACCACACGAATTTATAATTAAAAACATGTTTTAGGCTAGTTTTAATCCACGAAAATGAATAACAATCGTTTTATATTCATTTACACATTTAAGAAAATATAAATTAAATATGTGTTTGAGCATACCCATTATCAGAGTAGGATAAGTGAGATGAGGGTGATGGTGGCTCGACTGTGATGGTGGTGGATGTGGTGGTTATCTCGAACCAAACAACCGAAGCAAACAAACTCTACCATACAGTTCCCTTGTCTTGATGACGGTGATGGCGTGGAGGAGCGATGGTTGGTGGAACGATGGCGAGATAAGGCGGTGAAGTGTGGCGGTGGTGTCAGTCAGTTCAAGAGAGAAGGAGAAGAGATGAATAGATAGAAGATAGATCTGACTAGTGTAAGTGTTAGTGTTTTGATTTTGGGGAAAAAGGGGGGGGATCATGAGCGGGAGATTGAAATTTTTGGGGAAAAAGGGGCGGATCTTGAGCGCGTGATTAAAATTTTGGAGATTGAAAGCCTATCAAATGAGCTCGAAATATTTAATGAGTTGAGCTCAATCTTATATAAGTTCGACTCGAGTTATTGTTGAGTTCTCGAGCTTGTAAGTAATATAAAATATGTTTTTATTTTATTTATTTATTTATTTATTTATTTATTTATTTATTTATTTATTTTAAATATGTAAGTGTACTAAGTGTAAATATTTATTTATGAATGTATCAAGCTTTTCGAGCTGAAGTCAAACCGAATTCAATTCTTAGGTTATATTATATTTCAATTTTAATTTTTGTAAGAAAACACATCTTTACAGATAAATCGAGCTTTTCGAGTCAAGCTCAAGCCGAGTTCAAACTTTCTCGATCCCGGATAACATGATCGGGAGGTCCCTGGATACTTGCTTCTTAGTGTCTCTGACGAACGGTATACACCTACCAAGCCGGTGCAACCCATGCGTGACCAGTATGATAATGGCTAATTCACATGGGTCATGGGTCATGTGCATTAGGTTATCACTGGTAAGGGTGAGCATGGTGCGGGTTGGTGCGGTTTTTTGTACAAACCAACCCGCATCCGCAATTGCGGTTTCTAAAAAATGAGAATCCACATCCGCGCGGTTTTGCGGTTTATGCGGTTTTGCGGGTTTTTGTGGTTTTTTGGGTCAAAGATTTTTTCTTGTTTTTTTCTTCAAATTATAATTTTTGGTATATATTTATTATAAAATAAATATATCGTAAGGTTACATGATATGTTGAAAGAGTATTAGTATGAAATTATAAATCTATAAAATAGTAAAGTCGAATAAGATGAAGACTTTTATAAGTTTCGATGCTAAATTTAAAGAAAAATAAAATTATATTACCTAAAAACTTAGATAATAATTAATAATTAAAATGTGTTTGAAATAATTTATTATAAAAGTATAAACAAAATCATTTTATCATAAAAAAAAATATAAATTTTAGTGTGTTATTCTAAAAAATAAAAAAAATATATTTGAATATAAAGGAGTGATGCAGTGCGGTTATTTTGGTGCGGTTTTTCGGTGAAAACCCAACCTGCACCGCAAAATACGGTTTTTCTAATTTCAAGAACCGCACCGTCGGTTTTTGTTGTGGATCGGTTTTTTGCGATGCGGATTTTGCGGTTTTTTTGCGGTTTGCGGATTGCGGTGCGGTTCCTGCTCACCCCTAATCACTGGTCACATTCATTAATGGGTATTTGACATCGATCATATGGGTCATATGCATTGGGTTATAGTTGCTTAGAGTGTCATGTTACGACACGTACATCCATGACTATTTGCAATTGGTAATTCACATGGGTCATGGGTCATGTGCATTAGGTAATTATCACTGGTCACATTCATTAATATGGGTATTTGACATCATATGGGTCATATACATTGGGTTATAGATGCTTAGAGTGTCATGTTACGACACATCCATGACTGTTGACAATTGGTAATTAACATGGGTCATGGGTAATGTGCATTGGGTTATAATGGCTTTTGGTGTAATGGAAACCATGCATGACCGGTGATAATGGCTAATTCACATGGGTCATGGGTCATGTGCATTAGGTTATCACTGGTCATATATTTGACATCATAGGGGTCATATGCATTGGGTTATAGTTGCTTAGAGTGTCATGTTACGACAAACCGCTCAATCCGAAACCGGAAAAAACCCGAAACCGAAGAAACCGAAACCCAAAAAAACCAAAACCGGAAAAACCGCTTATCACGATTCGGTTTCGGTTTTTACTTTTAGATATCCGTGGTTAACCGAACCGAACCGTATATAATATAAATAAATTACCTGCCCGGCGATGGATAGTTAAAATCTTCCAACTAACCGAACCGCCCCGTGAACACCCCTACCAAGCATGCCCTAAATACAAATGTAGCTTTAATATATACTTATTAGTTTTAAAACTTTTATTACTTTTTATACTTTTAGTTTTTATACTTTTAATACTTTTAATAATTTTTAAACTTATAATATATACAAAGAGTATCAAACACACTTCACTTATTAGTTTTAAAACTTTTACTACTTTTTATACTTTTAGTTTTTATACTTTTAATAATTTAAGTACGTAGATTGCATTTGTTTAGTACATAGTATTTATATTTTTTTGTTTGTTTGTTAAAAAAGGTTTAGTACATAGTTTTTAATGTAAGTATATACATTTAATTTGTTTAGTACATAGTATATATATTTTTTTTTTATTTAAAGTATATTTATTGAATCTTGTGCAATTAAGTATTTTGCCGTTTGAGTGGTGGATGAACAAATATAAATGCTTATAGTTAGGGTCAAGAGTTACACAGTGTCTTCGTATTCTTTCAAACTCTCAACCTAACCATACCTATTAAAATGGCATCGCCACCTACACCATATGCTGCTGCTTCCACTCTAAATTTCAACAATTTAAGCAAATCGCTAAGTCTGATGATCTTGACGATGTCTTCCTCCTGCTTTTCAGCCAACAATACACTGAAATTGATGGCTTAATTATGTTGCTAGGGCAAAAACGTGATCACCTAGCTAAGGAGATTAGGCGCCTTGAAAAGCTAATTGAAGAAGGGGAACGTTTTTGCCCTTTTCACGATGAAGGTGCTGATGGGTTGAGGTTTATGAAGGAGACTTTGGCAACAAATAAGAAAATTCTTGCTGGTCTAATTGGGTTGATAGATTTGGGACGTGAAGGGAGGGAAGAGAAGCAACATCATCTGGCCTGGTTTGAGAAAGTCAAGGCTATTGCTGTGGTATCTTTTGGTCATCCCCTGTTTTTAGTTTCAATTGGCAGGGTATTTTAGTAATGGTTATGCTTTAAGTATGGTTAATATGTAATATGATGCTAGCCTAGGCAATTTTTTTTATAGCCATTAGGCAATTTTTGTATCGGCATCATATCGATTATGTATGAACTCACCTATTAAGGTTGCATATCTGTTATAAGAATTGCGTTGCATTTGTATTGATAGAATAAGGAAGAACATGCTGTGTTGTTTTTGCGAATAATTAGAGCAAAAGAGGTATTAAGGTTTGCTTGGATTAGCTTATTTTATCTTAGGCTTAGGTTGACTATCTGTTAAAAGAATTATGTTGCATTTGTATTGAGAGAATAAGGAAGAAAAGTGGCGCATGTGTGTGCGAATATTTAGGCTACAACATCCAATTATCAAAGATGGCAGAATTTTCAAGTTTTTTATGCCTTGGAAACCTTAATATGTACAGCCTACTAGATGTTTGTCCGGTCTTTAGGTTCACGCTGTCATATATTGTGACGTATGTGGTCCATTAGGTACCAAGCTCGAAAACCTAGTGGGAGCCTTTTGATTCTCTAATTGGAGAAGACTCATTCCTTGTAATGAGGATTGAGAACTTGGTTTTTATACGTGTCATATCTGTTAGAAAATTCATATGTGTTCAACTTGTTATTATTATATGTACAACCCACTAGCTGGTTATTATTATATGTTCAACTTGTCATTCATGCACGATTAGCTTTCTAATGTCGTATGTAACCACCGGTAAATTTCCACTAATATGAATAGAATACCTGTCCATTTTTCACGTCTAAATTTTTTTTTAACGTGTTCACTTAAATTCGTTTTAAATAAATATCGTTATATGTTAATAATAAATCTTTTCAACTCTCGTTTATTATTTGCGTTTCTTCACTAACATATTTAATGTTTTCATAAAACCTTAAGTTATTATATATCATCTAAGTCTTAAACGTTAAAGTACAAGTTTTTAAGCTTGGGTACAAGTTAATAATGCATGAGATCATAATATTAGTAAAACTCATTATAAACCTCAGTGTACTTATCCTTAAGCACACAATACAAGACTATTTTGCACAAACACTAACCCTAGTATTTTTACAATATTCAAACTAAATGTACAAGTCCTTAAACCTATAGTACAAGTACCTAATGTATAAAACCTAAAAGCTATATTAATCTTAAACTAAATATATATATAAACCTAAACCTATTTTAATCTTACCAATTACTTAAGATATATTTTCTATGACACTAAACTTCAAGTATAACACTAAACTAGTATATGGTACAAATCCTATAAGCACGATTCGATTTCTTTTATTTTCCATACAATTCGACACCAAATGTAAATAAACAAACCCTAGATTATAAACCCTAACAAGTGTATTACTTTCCTAAAACCCCATGTACAACCTACTATAGCCTAAGATACCTTCACCTTAAGCTTAAACGACACCCTTACTCATTCCTACTTCAATCGAAATAAACCTCAACCAATCGATCCCTAACCAGATATTCTATACCACTAAACCCTAACTAAACTCTTCTAGGCTCAAAATAATCCACATCTTAACTACACCTCACCATGTCCCCTAGATATTTACCATGGTCAAATATTGTAGGTGAATTTCTTGGCCCTCTTTCTACCACCTTCACTCTCATCACATATCACCTCACAGATTCTTAAGGAACACCTCACCTTGTCTCCCTTCTCCCAACCATGGTGACCTAGAAGCCTCATGAACACCTTTGCNGGCTCAAAATAATCCACATCTTAACTACACCTCACCATGTCCCCTAGATATTTACCATGGTCAAATATTGTAGGTGAATTTCTTGGCCCTCTTTCTACCACCTTCACTCTCATCACATATCACCTCACAGATTCTTAAGGAACACCTCACCTTGTCTCCCTTCTCCCAACCATGGTGACCTAGAAGCCTCATGAACACCTTTGCCCATTCCCTATATATATCGACCCCTTTTCTCTTCATTTCTGCTCACACCACTCGAAGACATATTAAACAAACACACTCTCAGTTACTTTCTGATATAAGAGTCCAAATAGAAGCCAAGGAGAAGTTTAGAAAAGCCAAGAAGGAGGAGATAGCTTAGTTTCCATTTCCAAGTCACCTTTGTCCAAAATCCTTCTATAATCGAACCCTTAAGCAAGTAAGTCTCCAACCCATTTTAATCTATTCTATACTTTTAGTTAACACTTATACATAATAATAAACATGTACTAATAAGAAACCTAAGCCAAAATCATTTTCTTGTATCTTCCTGAATTTTGATGTTAACGAGAACAAACAGACACCCTATTTTAATCTATGAACTACCTTAGGAATCCTTCAAATAAACTAGACAACATAATAATAAACTCTAAAGACCAGCCCATGAAGTTTCTAAGGTCAACAAATTATTTTTTTTTCTTTTTCTGTTGTTAATTTGATCAGACAAATACCCTCTTTATTTTGTGAACTTGTAAAGCTTAAATTTATTTAATGAGACCTTTAAAGAAGCTAGATAATCAGTAAGAAGTTATAAGTATGAGCCATAAGTCATTGCAAAGTTTAAACATGTTTTCTTTTCTTTCCTGATTTGACGCCAAAACTAGCCCAAACGCCCATCTTGCGCCCTATTTTTCTATCATAAGCTAGTACCCATAAGCTCAGATAATAATCCCTTTTAACAAGCTCCTAGGAGACTTCAAAACGCCCCACTAATCTGGTCCAAACACCTAAGTATCGCGTTGTTATTTGAGGCCGTTTTCCTTGTCGCAAGCCACAAGAACAAACATGTATTTTAATGATTTCACAATTGTAAGCTTTAATCCACTAGAGAAACACTTTAGATTAGCTATATAACCTGTTTTCAAGCTACAAGAAAAATCCCATAAGGTTTCGGAGTCAAAAATTTCGTTTTCTTCCTTGTGGCAAAACAACCAAACGCCCATTTTCGACCAAAGTTTTAACCCATAAGCAAAAGGCTATAAGCCAAACCTTTTAGCCACCTTAATAAGCCCCTGATAGAGTTTAGAAAACCACAAGGCCTTTTCCAAAAACTCTAGACCTCGTCTCATTTCTCTTTCCTTTCTTTTGGTCGCGAGTACAAAACCGAATGCACCCTTGATAGTCTTTAAAAGCCCATAAGCTATTTTTAAAGTCAATAATCCCTCCACAGCTTATTTAAAAGCTTAAAATAACTTTTAGTGATAAGCCAAAACAAGCCATACCCCTTTCTAAATAAAAAACACAAGTATACAAAATAAGGACTTGCTTTGTAAATCGTTTTCCATGCAATTGTATATATCGTAACTTTTAGAAAATATTAACTACAAGGGTCATTTCTGAAATTATACTGAAGTTAAATACTCCAAGGACTATTTTTACCATGTTTTAAAGGTAGAAGTGTAATTTATACATTTTTATATAACATGATTAGTTTTGTAAATACATATATAAAACAAGGGTATAAATCGTCACCGCTTAAAAACTATAAGTATATAAAGTGTAATATTTTTATATACATCGATAATATATTTTCACTACTTCACAATTCGGGATTTGTTATAAAACTCATATAAGAAATATATTTAACGACTTTAGATTTCGTTAAAACTTACATAAATCTATATCGTTAAACGATTAAATGTATCATAAAAAGGAAATATGATAAAATCTTATCATCCATAAACTTTTGAAGAAACTTCATATTATCTCACTTAATGTTTAGTCACCAATAAAACTTTAGTAAAACAAATAGTAAACCCACATACGTATGCATTTATATACTGAGAACTTGACATATCAA
>LBNU01025315.1:93900-116136 GCA_014162995.1 Artemisia annua
GTATATATCGTAACTTTTAGAAAATATTAACTACAAGGGTCATTTCTGAAATTATACTGAAGTTAAATACTCCAAGGACTATTTTTACCATGTTTTAAAGGTAGAAGTGTAATTTATACATTTTTATATCACATGATTAGTTTTGTAAATACATATATAAAACAAGGGTATAAATCGTCACCGCTTAAAAACTATAAGTATATAAAGTGTAATATTTTTATATACATCGATAATATATTTTCACTACTTCACAATTCGGGATTTGTTATAAAACTCATATAAGAAATATATTTAACGACTTTAGATTTCGTTAAAACTTACATAAATCTATATCGTTAAACGATTAAATGTATCATAAAAAGGAAATATGATAAAATCTTATCATCCATAAACTTTTGAAGAAACTTCATATTATCTCACTTAATGTTTAGTCACCAATAAAACTTTAGTAAAACAAATAGTAAACCCACATACGTATGCATTTATATACTGAGAACTTGACATATCAACTCAGGTTACGTGTCAGAGACGTTTATCAACTTTATTTAAAACTTATTTTCCATCCAGACTACGGTAACATCGAGGTGAGTTCATAGTCCCACTATTTTTATACGTTTTTCAAACTTGTGGGGAGATACATGCTATAAACCGAACACAAGTATTTTTCTGTATGCTTTCCTGACTCATATTGCCTAAGTTAAACGTTTTTGCCATTCAAAGTCCCTCATATCATGACCCTTAATCACTTACGAGTGAACGCGAGTATAATGGATAGATCTATTGGCAGTTGACGCCCCATTTGTGTTATCAGATAGATAGCCAAATGCATTATATTTGAAGAAAAATAGGAAGTTGGCAAACTCCTACCCGAGGGCCTTGTTACTACAGCATCCCTATGATGTCTGTAACCTCCATCACAGCTCATTACTATGATGCTTACTGTTATGGTTTGCGTGTCATGAGACTTACGACAATATACTGAACTGCAATATCTTTGATTTATCATCTCTTAGCTTGTGTTCAAATGATTATTTCTTTAAACGATATGGATTCACTCAACCTTTGTGTTGACTTTTTAGCATGTTTATCTCAGGTTTATATTAAACAAGGATGGCATGAAGAGGCACGGATACGGAAAGAAGGCTAAAGATTTTATTGTCATTTGATAAATTATTTGACAAACTGTAAAACCTACTGGGACCTCATTTTTGTAAACTCTGATATTTGAATAATAAAATCTTTTAATACGACTCAATTTGAGTTAGTTTTCTATTATTATAACTGTTGTGCCATGAAGTAACACACAGCTTTAATTCCGCTGCGTATCCCAAATTTGGGGGTGTTACATCGTAGAATCTACATAATTAATATGTATGTTCGTCACATCTAAGGGAGCAATATAAATGATAGTAAAAATCTGTTTTCTAATAACTTAAAGCTCAATATCAGGGCAGATCTATCTAACGTTGCAGATCGGTTCCCTTGCTTAATTTGGAAAACACTACCGTTATTAGACGCTGTCCAAAAACAAAGCAATGGAACCTTTCTGCAACGCTAGATAGATCTGTCCTGATAATTGAGACGTCTTCAATGCGATAATGATATAGTGTGTATTGTTCATGACAGGCCACACTCCTTCATTATCGCATTCAAGATGAGTGATGTTACTTAGACTCTATTCTTTACTCAACATTTGTATCATATTGACCTTTTATCCCATTTTAAACTACACGAGTCCTAAAATTAGTACATGTGTGCCGCTTTGTACTAGGTGCCTACATTACTTTGTGGATGAATGGTTTAACTTTGTAAATGAGTCTGGAATTTCAACATACCTTTCCATTCTAAGTTCCCATACAAAAAATTTTGTTTTTCAACAATCTAGCAATGCGCCTGGTGCAGGCCTTTGCTCAAAGGGAATTGAAACGACAAAAGAAGCTGTAGCGGGAATTTAGAAGGGTTACATATGTTGGTTTATTGCATTCCATTCTTTTTTATGATCTAAAACCAACCATCCACCAAGTAATGTTGCCATTGGAGTTCCAAGAACAAAGGTTGTTTCAAACACACCCTGAATTGCAACATTGACTGTTTTTGTCCACATCAGTTGACTGTTTTGGCATTGGTCTTTGCACACCCATTTTTGGCCTTGGTACTGCAAATACTGTTTTTTTCTCGTGTTTGCACATATGAAAAAGTAATGTCATGACTGCAAGAAGGGTAACAAACACTATTTTTTTCTTCACTGTCAATTGACTACTTTTTGCAGTTTTGAAACACTAACCAAGCATACCTTTTTCTCTATAAAAACCAAACACACCAAGTAAGCTCCCACAACCCCATCCTACCTACTGAAACAATGAGTTCCAAGAACAAAGGTTGTTTCAAANATATGAAAAAGTAATGTCATGACTGCAAGAAGGGTAACAAACACTATTTTTTTCTTCACTGTCAATTGACTACTTTTTGCAGTTTTGAAACACTAACCAAGCATACCTTTTTCTCTATAAAAACCAAACACACCAAGTAAGCTCCCACAACCCCATCCTACCTACTGAAACAATGAGTTCCAAGAACAAAGGTTGTTTCAAACACACCCTGAATTGCAACATTATCTTTTATTTCATTTACACTATATATTTTTTAATTTTAATATATTCTTTATTTTTTTGCAGAAATAATTAACATTGACAGCAGTGACTCAAGTGACTCAAGTTCATTTCACATATCAAGCAGTTCTGAAGGTCCTCCAAATCCATGGGCAGACTACTTTCCAAAGGGATATTCTGGATCAGGCACAAAAAAGGAAGATGCTAGGAAGGTTAAAACTCCAAAAAAGACTGCCAAAGAGCTGTTTGATGAGAGGGTTCAGGTGCTAGGCCTGCCCAATGCTAAGACTTGTGAAGACAAGGGTATAAAACTATGGGAACCAAAAATGCCCAAAGTTTGTTCAAAAGGGAAGGGTAAAAAGAAAATGTATTAGCTGAGTTAGGAAGTACTTTATTTGAATAAACCTGTGTAATCTTTTTGTACTACTTTATTTTACTTTATGAATAAACATGTTGTAATCTTTTTTTCTTAAATTATGCTATAATTAGCTTATGTTACCAATGGATCATGATTCGCCAGAAGAAGTGAAAAAAAAGAAAGCATAAAAAACTGAAAAAAAGAAATTAAATGGGATGGTAAATGCTAACGTGTCTTTCAAAATTCACAATTATTATTTCGAATTCACATCTCCACATGTGGGAAACATCAATCCTTTCCTGCATTAAACATAGGTCATTTAGTTTCCCAAATCCCCTTTTTATACTCATTTCCATGTGTATCTCAAATCACAAATCCTAGTTTCTCAAATCTCTAAACAAAAACCTGCAAGAAGTATTCATAAACAATGTCTGCAAACAACAAGAGATCAGCACAATGGGTTGAAGGAGAAGGTTCAAGCCAGTCTGCTTCAAAAAAGAAAGCGGCAAAAAGTGTAAAAAAATAAAATGGGATGAAAATGCGTGGTACAATTGGTGGGCTGCTGAAAGAAAGAAAGCAACAAAAAAACAAGCTATCAAACAACATGCTGAGGATGAAAAGGAATTTGACTCGGAGAATGATGAAAAGGAATACAAAGCAACAAAAAAACCATCTCTCAAACAACATCCCAAGGCGTACAAGACCTTGGATGATGATGATTTGCCTGATGTGGAGTTTGATGGGTTGGGATACGAAGATGCACATGTGGCATTTGACCCGGAGAAATCTCCAAAATTAGATTAGTAGATTTTTAGAATGTGTACCTTTTATTTCCAGTATTTTGTAATTTTTCATTTCAAGTTTTAATGGAAAATGTTTGATTTTAATTCCCGTACTTTGTCATTGCTCAAGTTTCTGCTGCTAAGAAAACGTTACAGCAGCTGGGTTTGTACTGCTAGATATGAGAGTGCAGGGGTGGATTGGTAACATTTACACTTAAGGTTTTAAATCCCCAATTAAATCGACAATTCAGTTTCACGCACACATAATTTCTCTCTAATCACAAACACTAACATCTTTTATCATATGTGAAGAAAAAACAGAGGTAGTTAGAGATCTCATTCAAAGAATTAATGACAGTATGAAAGAGTAATGTATGATAGGATGGAAAGAAGATAAGGTGTTTGTAGTGTTGATCTTGGGAATGCCCATATCAGCAGTTTTTTATGTTGTAAGAAAATTAAAGTGAAGCACATGTCATATTAAAGCTTTTGTTTTGCTGCAAATACTCTTTTAAAGGATTTAGCAGCATAAACTGTGTACTAGCCGTATTAACTATGTACTAGCAGCAGTAAACACCCTGCATATTTTTCATTCACTTTCATGAGCATCACTAACTACAGCTGAGCAACATTAACAAAAGTTGAAAATTGTTACTTCATTAAAGTTGAAAATTGACTTTAGAAAGTCAAGTAACATAGTTCCTAGGGGTTACACAGTTTTATGATGGGGCATTTAAGCCACACAACTAAATATGACTCTATGATTGTGACTACGCTTAAATAATGTGTGACAAAATATGACTCTATGATTTAGCACACAAAAACTCAATGTGACTAATATCAAGGTTAATGATAACTGACTTGACATTTGGTTATAAATAATAGTCACATGAATATTTCACAATGTGACTATTTTGAATGTATTGGTCACATATAATACCCTTATAATGTGGCGATAAACATAATTTAGATACACATTTGTGATATGGAGTGAATATTGTAAAGCCTATAGTCACATGATCGTGCTACAAATATATGTGACTGTACACATTAGGATTTGGCAAGCAAACACACAATAAAATTTAGACACACATATTAACTTACATGACCATATGTATCGAATTTTCGTTACACTTAATCATGTTTCTATGGTTTAGTGTGACCATATATGACATTTGGTCGCACTCTTCAAATGTGTGACATATATTTGTCACTTTAAATGCATATCGTGACTAACGCTTCAAACTTACTTTTCTGTTATCACACATTTTAAATTTGTATGTGGCTAAATATTCAGCAAAGAATAGCAGTCACGTTTAAATAATGTGTGACAAACTTGACTATATAATTTAGCTACATACACAATTACTTCATGTGACCATATATCTATTTCGGTCATACTATTCAATTGTGTGACATATATTTGTCACATATGTATATCTATAGTGTGACTAACGTTTAAAACTGATTTGTTTCTGTCACACGTCCCGAATTAAAAGTGACTAAATAATCGAAAACTATTTACCAGTTACCCTCTAGTCACATAAATATACAAATGTGTGACATATATTTTCCAAAATGGTCACACAAGTCGGATCAAGTGTGGCCATTTATTTTATTCTCGTACATTTAGTCACGTAAATATGTTACAGTGTGACAGTTCAAAATCGAGCATGTGTGACGAAAGGCCATTTCTGTACTAGTGCTAGCCAAGCCCTATTCCTTATTCCAAAACATTAGACACTTAAGCCGTAAACATAACGCTTAGTACGTAAAACGGATATAACATAACATCATAAGTCATTCATAAATCACTCATCATAACTCATTATACTATTACAACATAAATCATTATCACATACCTCTAGCAACTTAAGCATCAACTTTCCTTTTCCTAATCCACCCTTGACTAACACATCAACAATACTTATACTCACTTTCACATAACCACAATTATCAAAGCCATTCATTAACCTTAACATAACAAACCACATAACACATAATGCATAAAATTCATTATAACATTACATTATAACCGGTTTATTTAGCTTGATTCCAAGTTAATGAAACCAACAACACCATCATCAACATCATCATTTTCCACTCTTGAAATCTAAGCCAATTCATTAAAGGCATAAAAACATAATCAATTAACTATATTATGATTACCACAATCATAGCTCCTCTTGAAACACCTCTAACAATCCCATAATCATATAATGAAATATATGATGATTAATCCCACAAGTTACTAACTTACTTTCATTAACCCTTATTCCATTATCACTATAACTTCATTAATTATCTTAAAACCATTTTTACCCAATTCCCTAAATAAACTTTCATAAACCCTAACTATTAATTCTTCAATTAAGTCACTAATTGAAATACTTACTTGAGGAGGTTTATTAGTATGGACTAACTATTGAATTGAAAACATAATCTCTTCATCACTAGCCCATCAAACTTGGTATTTCCCTCCTCCTTCCTCTCTTTTCTTCGACACACACAACACACCACACATATCTAGAATTCTCCTCATAATATGAGAAGTATCCAGAAATTTGTAGGTGGTATGTTTGACTAATTAACAATTTAGGTCCCTTAAGTTCCTTTCTTCCTATTTTGGCCACAATATCTTTATAACATATTTACTACTTGACAACATTAGTCCTTTAAGTCCTTCTTTCTTATAATTGTGACACTTTATATTTTCTATAACCATCTACATAACCTTAATAATTATAGGTTGAGTATCGGGTTTGACTAACCAATCTCGTAAGTCCTTAAAACTTATAAAAGTCATATATAACTATTCAAATGGCATTCTTGTAATAAGATACTTAAGCCCGATTTTATGGAGTTATAAAAATTAAGAAAAATACATGCTAAACATTCAGAAAAAGACTACTTAATATATACGACTTATTCAAAGATCATTACAACTTGTCCAGACTATAATAAACAAACTACAACCATAAACATGTTATTTCAAAAGACTACCATTAACATATTCTTACCACTACAAAAGTACTATAACAAATAAGTTATTAACCATCAAGATTTGACAACCTTCACTACTGCGACCATCAAGAGCCTACTATATCTAAAGACCGCTCTTGGCTTTCACATCGACCTTTGTTGTTAATTGCATTAACAATAATGGAAATCCTTGTAGCATCATCATAATCTTACTACTTCCATTTTGATAAACATCTCTTCATCTCCTCCATAATCGTCGTTCAACTTATTAGCCAACTCAGTTTTCTTCGAGACCTGGAAGATAACCTTTGAGTACCTTGTTGACCAAAATAAAGAAACAATAAGTATATTTTTGAGTAGTCATTTATACATATATATGTTTAAGAATCACATGTGATTTTTCAGTTTAAAATATATACTCATATTTGCTAAATCACATGTGATAATCAAAAATCAAAAATGCGTTTCATCAAACACATGGTGTGCATCAACAATTATAACAGCAACAACCACAACAACAATAATCTCAATACAACAATCCAAAAAAATCTCAATAAAAACTTCAATAACTATCACAAAAACCAATAATATACTATAATTTGTAACAAATCACATGAGATTCTGTTTTTTTCTTCATCTATAATTACAACAACTCAATTATTGTAACTAATACTTATTAACATCATAGTTAAAGGTAAAAAAACAATAATATGTAACTAAATCACTATGAAGTATGAACCTTAAAATATACAAGCTACATTATATGAACCCTAAATATCATAATAATCTAATTAACACCTTCAATAACTCTAATATGGAAAAAACATCAAATCAAAGTAAAAAAATCAATATAAAAATGAGATTTTCAAAAGTGAGTGGATCATGTTTGTGATGAATCTGGTTGAATAGAGGACGAATCGGGCCTTAATTAGATGTGAATTGCACGATGTCACTTTTTAATTTATCAATTTGATCATATTTGTGATTGTTCATATTGGGAAAAAAGTTAGGGTTTCATTAGGATGAGAGAGTTTGGGGGGTGTGAAAAAAGGTGTGGAAGTGATTGTGTTTGTTAGAGGTGGTAAGGAAGTTAGGTAGTTAGGTAAAAAGACAATAATACCCTCTCATTTCTATTCATTTAATTTTTAATTAAAAAGTCTAACTAATATGGACCGTTAGATCAAAAAGGAATAGAGGGTAATGATGGGTTCATTGGGTCATTAAGGAAAAATGGATCTATAAAGAACCTTTCTTTGGTTCATGAACACATAACATCATAACACTATTACTATCCCAAAAAAACTAACTTCCTTAAGTCAGGATTAAGGAACATGTTCCCAATATTAGGGAAGACTCGAACTCGACATGAAAATTTGAAACCCAAACTAATTGGAGCAAGGAGGGGAATGCTTATCGGGTTACGGGGCGATTTTGGGGCTTGAATGAGGATTTTAATCGGGTTCGGGGCGGAGAACGGAGAATGACATCCCCGCCCCACCCGAATAATATATACGCATATGAAAATATATTTATACTTCTATAGTATTTTGTTATCATTTACGTAATAAAAAATATTTCTCTCTCTCTCTCTCTCTCTCTCTCTATATATATATATATATATATATATATATATATATATATATATATATATATATATATATATATATATATATATATATATATATATATGGGGCCGTTATTGTGGTGTACAAGCTTAAAATAGATAAAATACGTACACATGTGGACCGTCGGATCAAACTTGATAGATGAGATTGTATATTAAATAGATGAGTGGCACAATTGTAATTAAGTGAAAGACAAATGGCATTTGTGTACCAATTTTTTTACTAGACCGTATATCTTGTGTTTCAGTTACTAAAAAAATTGGGTAGCCTGAATAACGCACCACCAACAATCCTACCGGATATCTTGCCATTCAAAATTAACAACAAAAATCCCCAAATCGTTGTTCTACAATTTTCTTTAAATAGAAATAGCAAAGGTGTATCTGCAATCATAAAAAACAAGTATGGTGTTTTTTAAACCCCAAGTGATCGCGAATGGGAATGAAGAAGAGATAATGCTTGGTAAGTGATACATTCGTTTTTCTTTTAATTGTTCACTAAATATGGATTTTTTGTTAATTTAGTTGTTGTTCTTTGGTTTCAGTCCGACGAAGTGGAAAGTGGTCAAATGTTAGATGACCAAACAGAGATAATGAGGAGTATGAAGTGATCGATCTAACTAGTGAAGACAAACAAGGTATTGTGTGTATTAGTTGGTTTTGTGTATTTCTTATTTAAAGCAGACTGTTTTTAATTATTGGGTAGTGAGTGAGTTGATGTATGTGAACTATCTAATCGTTGTGTATGACTTGATTTGGCTACTNATATATATATATATATATATATATATATATATATATATATATATATATATATATATATATATATATGGGGCCGTTATTGTGGTGTACAAGCTTAAAATAGATAAAATACGTACACATGTGGACCGTCGGATCAAACTTGATAGATGAGATTGTATATTAAATAGATGAGTGGCACAATTGTAATTAAGTGAAAGACAAATGGCATTTGTGTACCAATTTTTTTACTAGACCGTATATCTTGTGTTTCAGTTACTAAAAAAATTGGGTAGCCTGAATAACGCACCACCAACAATCCTACCGGATATCTTGCCATTCAAAATTAACAACAAAAATCCCCAAATCGTTGTTCTACAATTTTCTTTAAATAGAAATAGCAAAGGTGTATCTGCAATCATAAAAAACAAGTATGGTGTTTTTTAAACCCCAAGTGATCGCGAATGGGAATGAAGAAGAGATAATGCTTGGTAAGTGATACATTCGTTTTTCTTTTAATTGTTCACTAAATATGGATTTTTTGTTAATTTAGTTGTTGTTCTTTGGTTTCAGTCCGACGAAGTGGAAAGTGGTCAAATGTTAGATGACCAAACAGAGATAATGAGGAGTATGAAGTGATCGATCTAACTAGTGAAGACAAACAAGGTATTGTGTGTATTAGTTGGTTTTGTGTATTTCTTATTTAAAGCAGACTTTTTTTAATTATTGGGTAGTGAGTGGGTTGATGTATGTGAACTATCTAATCGTTGTGTATGACTTGATTTAGCTACTTGTTATGTATGACTTGATTAGAGTGTGAATGTCAACTCTTTTACTTAAGTTGCCTTCTTACAAGTTTTGGTTTAGCCCAGATGGAACTGACAATGTAGATACCAGATAGTGTTAAGAATTACTAGATATAGGTTGAACATTCTGCAATATTCATTTGAGTACTTTCAGTGAATGGTACATTAACCTTTAATTTGCTTCTCAACAGTTCCATGGTCTTCGGGTTAATTTATATTGAGCTCTTTTTATCTTTAGATACATTCTAGGCGCAAATGTGATACAAAATTACTAATCTGACCCTGTTTTTGTTTGAAATAGGTTTGAAGAGATCAAATTTCAAAGGCCTCAAGAAGCTTCAAATTTTAGCACAGGGATGATTTATGACATTCTTTTTGAGGTGGATGACCGAGAGAATATTGGTGGCTCAGCCTACGGAGGCCAAAGAGCTATCTGCTGCACTGCAGATTTAACTAAATTGGGTGCGTGTAAGGAAGGGGAAATTATTCACCGCCTATCTACAACAAATCCCGGCTGGCATCAAGCATTTGGTGTCTCATTTGATGTCAATGAGGAAACTACCACTATGCAACCACGGTCTTTGCAGATCACAAGAACCGGAATGTACAATTTGTATTTCATGCATTGTGAACCGATACTCGATGATATGATTATATCAAGGAAAACGATATGGAAAAATCCCAGTGGTTACCTTCTGGGTAGAATGTCCCCACTTCTGAACTTTTACGGGTTCATGTCTCTTGCATTTTTAGTTCTCGGAATATTTTGGTTCTCTAAGTATGCAAGACACTGGAAAGAGGTTCTTCACTTGCAAAACTGTATAACGTTAGTCATAAAACATTGGGAATGTTCGAGACGGCATTATGGTATTTTGATTATGCAGAATTTAACAAAAGTAGTCTGCGACCAACAGGGACCACCATATGGGCAGTAACTTTTGGCACTGTTAAACGCACCGTTTCACGTTTGATTATTCTTACTGTTTCGATGGGATATGGTGTTGTGAGACCAACCTTGGGTGGTCTTACTTCAAAAGTTGTCATGCTCGGAGGAACATTTTTTCTTGCATCTGAAGTGCTTGAGCTGGTAGAGCATGTTGGGGCTGTTAGTGATCTTTCAGGAAAGGCAATGTTATTCTTATCTCTCCCTGTGGCAGTCTTGGATGCATTCTTCATTTTGTGGATATTTACGTCCCTTTCTTCGACTCTGAATAAGCTCCAGGTACTTATTATGTTCAGGATAAGTCCTGTATAAGCTTATTGTGTTTGGAATAAGTCCCCTATGGAAGGTGGAACATTATTAAGTGTATTCAAAAGTTATCACTTTCTGTATAAACATACTAACATCTATTGCCACATGTGATTATTTCTTATCTCAGGCTAATGAGGAGTAGGAAGTGATCGATCTAACTAGTGAAGACAAACAAGGTATTGTGTGTATTAGTTGGTTTTGTGTATTTCTTATTTAAAGCAGACGTTTTTTAATTATTGGGTAGTGAGTGAGTTGATGTATGTGAACTATCTAATCGTTGTGAATGACTTGATTTAGCTACTTGTTATGTATGACTTGATTTAGCTAATTATTGGGTAGTGAGTGAGTTGTGTAGGGATAAGCACGGTACCATTTTGGTACCGAACCGACACCGTTTTTGAGGTACCGGATTTTTTCCAGGTCAAAAGTGGTATTCCCGTTCCCGGAACCGATGGGTATGCCGGTACTGGTACCGGTTCCGGTCCCTGGTTCGGGTAAATCGGTACCATACCGTGTTGAGCTAGAACCGTTTTTGTTTAAAATAAATTTGGTTGATCATCGTCTATGTCTTTTTTAGATATCTTTTGGGAATATGCATTTTTAGAGAAATGGATAATTGTACCATGAATGGATCCCCTCGGTTTATTTTGATTCTAACCCACAACAGTGGGTCTAAATGAACATTCAGTTTAAGAATGATAAATGTCTATTGTTATCTTGATCTAATTGAAAATAAAGAGGTAGTAAGCAAAAGTGTAAAACATACTCCGTGATGGATCTAAACACACACCTTGTGTTAGAGATACTTTGGAGTGAATGTTGTTAAGCCACGCGGGAATTTCTTAGCAACACGTAGAGATTGCTTTATGGCTGATGTATTTGTGATTTGAGAACAGGTAGGTTTGTAACACACAGGCTTCAATATATTAGATGATAATAGATACGAGGTGATCGTGCCTAGCCCTGATCACTGAGGGTTACACTTGAAGGCGTCTTAGAATAATTCGTTACCTGGGTTAACCCAATGACTAGATGCTCCTTTTCATAGAGCAAGGAGTCCCTTTAGCAAGATAAGTATTAAATGCTATCTAAATAGAATATACACAAGATCTCATTCGTCAGTTATCTATACACGAATAGCATCAGTTACTCTAAGTAAAGCAGTGGTAATAATTGATACGTAGCAGGGTCGGTTAATTGAGGTTCCACGGCAGTTGCTTTTCGTTCACCAGGTTCTGTCCAAGCTTTATCAGGTGGTAAACTGTTAGCTTTAGTTTCCCACAATCCCTCCCCTAAACTTGGATGATTTTTCGCCTGCTGCCCAAGGTCAGATAAGTTATCTTCAATTTTCATAAGTCTATAGGATTTTGGGGAATTCTTTTCAAAACTTCACTTGGTCTTTTAATTCCTTGGAGGGGGCTGAACACCTGTTCTTGAATCGCTTTTAATCAATGGCCTCTTTACTTTCTCAGTATCTTCATGAACTCTTATTTGTGTTGACACAATGAAGTAGGGGGAGTTCAGCCGTAAGTGGATATTTTTTTTCAGCAAACCATAAAAGCATCCACTCCAGCTTTTGTAAACAGCATGTATGAACTTTCAGCATGAGTGCATAATATAGTCAGGTTAGTTTCCATACCTCTAGGCTTCAAACTTCCAAAAGTTGTCAGTCATATTTGGTTCATAGAGGCCCTTCTTAGATTCAACCGATAACCTGCCATTTTTTTACATCTTTGCAGACTGCCTAGCATCAAATTCTTTCTGAACCAATCTCCACAGCTGCCATTAAAGGGATCATCTCTGTCACATTGGTTTGATAAGTTCTTCCAAACTGAAATCGAATGATGAAGTTTCACTGTGCCTAGCCCTTGCTAATTTCAACATGAAGCAAAGTAACTAGCTGTGGTAAACTTGCCCCCCAATCAATGATAGGATGGTGCTGACTTTGCCAGTGGGTCCGTCATAGAAGTCTTTCTTCTTCAATGCAATACATTACCCCAGTCAATGTTCTTCCTGTGAATGGTCTTCAGAGTTGAACTTTGCTAGTCTTAGCAATTCTTGTTTCTTAACTGTCCTCAGGGTTCCAGCTTTGGCCTTGAATTTCCCTTTGGAAGGAATTTTCTTTCTTCAGCTTCCTGAACCGCGCATAGCGAACAAAATCAAGATCTTGCCTTTTAACTCTGTAATAAGGGTCCTCGAATCTGGGGTTCAGGGGCGTCATTCCTTTGAACTGACTATCTTCACATCCAGCCAACATGACAGCCAATGGATAGATTTGCATAAGCAGATGAGAATTTTGCTTTTGGGTTGCTGGTCTTGGTTTCTTTTGGGGCCCTTCCTTGCTGTATCAATTGCATATGAAGTGCTCTGTCTATTGGTCTCCATCATGATAAATCCTTATCTGAGCATTCTCTTTTGACTCAGTCGAAGGTTCTATACTATTTAGCGTCAATTGCATTCTTCTTGATTACTGGATTATTTGCAATGAAAGCAATATCTGTCTCGTCTGTACGTTACATAAGCAAATTCTGCGAGTCGTTCTCTCTCAGAATTTTAGTGGAACAGGTGGAAAATTGGATTTACATCCAAGTGATGCCAGGTGTTGGTTTCCATTGTGCCATGCTTTGTGCCACATGAAGTCAGCCATCTCTATTTCATCTAACATCTTCTGTTCTTGCAGACTTCATCTTCTACGAAGTTTTCTGTGAACCTCAGCATCATGTTGATCAGATTTGAGCTGACACTTGCTCTTTACCCTTCTGTTGTAGTAAATCTTCACTCTGCATGGTACATCTTTCCCTTTTTCTTTCTTTCGTTTCAATTTTCCTCAGCAGTGGAAACAGTTTGACCTGTCGAGTGGCTAACTGTTTGCTCTGCAGGTGAGAATACAGCACATCGAGGGTGGGAATTGTTGTTGCATGCAGGTGGGAAAAGACTTGCTCTTGCTCTTGGCTCTTCTGGATTAAGCTGCGTGTTGTTGTGAAACTTGCTGGCTTGGTATCCATCAATCATTTGGCTCAAATGGCCAAGTCTTGAACTCCAGAAATCTTGCTTCGAAATCGATCTTCTTAAAATCAATTCTCCTCCCTCAGTTTTTAGCATCGTTCTCCCCCTGTTTGGGGGAGAATTGTTCCAAATCATCAAAGAAATCTATCACTGCGGTGAGGGGAGAAGAAGATAACACCATCTTCGCCAGGTTCTTTTATTCTTTTGTAGGTAGGCACACTGAAAATTGTTATACATCTTTTGTTCTCCAATCTTCCTCGTCTTTTTGTTGAGGTTTGAAGGAATCAGCGCCATTAAGATGATTCCACAAGATCCAGTAGCTGGACATAAGAAAGTATTCGGCTCTGTCATGATTCCTCCACATCTCGAAACTCATTAAGTTTGAGTTTGGGAAGCTCTTGGAACAGAAGAGTTTGACTGATTGGGTTGTCCATCTCCCATCTTTGAGCTGAGTGAGTTAAGCTTCTCTTGATCTTCGTAAATCAAAGTATCAGAAACCTGCTCTGGAACCACTGGAGATCTAAACACACACCTTGTGTTAGAGATACTTTGACGACAAGATGGAGATGAGTATGTATAGCACGCCGGAAGGTCTTAGCAACACTTAGAATGACTTTGTTTATGTGATGTATTGTGAATGAGAACAGTAGTATGTAACACAAAGCTTCAATATTATTAATAATAATACGAGTGATCTTAGCTATCACTAGGGTTACACCTTGAAGCTCTCTAGAATAATTCGTACCTTAGAGAATGACCTAGGATCTCCTTTTATAGACCAAGGAGTCCTTTACAAGATAAGTATTAAGCTATCTAAATAGAATATACACAAAACCTATTCTATACTTATCTATACACGAATACATCAGTTATCTAATAAGCAGTGGTAACTATATATACTAGCAGTGGTAATGAGTTTCCACTGCCAGTGCATTCTTCAGCAGTGTCTTCCACAAGCCTATCAGTGGTAACTGTTAGCTTTATTCCCAACACTCCGTATTAGTTAAACATAGACAAGGCAAAGCTAAATGGATTGTGCAATGGAGTAAGTACGCATGAACCATTATAACTTATAAACATATCATTTCCTTAAGTATAGTACTTGCATACACAGATTTGTCATTTGTCTCGACATTGTTTAATAGAACTCCCCACGAACATTCTTTTATCATTAAATCTACAGTTGTTGCACCCCTTTTTCATTTATTTGGATATGCTAATAATCTATTCTTTGTGTCTAGCTACTTGTTCGATCTTAGTTTTGACTTATGGGATGGATTAGGAGTGTTTGGATCGAAACTATAATTAAGAAAAATTGGCCTTTATTATTCCGGTACCAGAACAGGGACTTCCCGTTTTTTTCCCCGTATTGATTTTGAACGGTACTGAATTTTTTGGCTTGCTTGTAGTACCGGTACCGTATGATGTATTGTAAACCGGTACCGATACGCGTTTTTCCGGTACCATGCCCATCCGTTGTGTATGACTAGTAAGTTAGTTTGATGTAGTGAGTGAGTGAGTTGATGATGTATGCGTATTAGCTACTTGTTGACTGAGTGAGTGAGTTAGATAACTATAAGTTTGATATAGGTTTTGAAAAAAAGCTATTAGGTGACCAATTGTACTAGTTGTATATGGCCATTTTCTGAAATAATCTATTTGTTGATTTTTGTGTATTAGCTGAAGTAATATATTGTGTATTGGTTGTTAGGTGTTTTGAAATACACCTCTTGAAGTTTTTTCTAAATAAGGTATTAATTGAGTATGTGTATTAGCCACTTAGGTATTATGGTGTATTAGTTGGGGGTACGTATGTGTATTAATTGGTACTGGATGGAAAAAACATATGTGCATTAGTTGGTAAGAGTTCATGTGTGTAGTGGCTTCAATGTGTATTAGTTCATAAGGAGTCATGTGCATCAGTTGAAATACATGTTTTGGAATATTTTGGTATGTGTTAGTTGAAGTAAACTTATGTGTATTAGTCGATATCTCACTACTCATAAAAGAGTTTTAAATAAAACAATGTGTATTAGTGGATAACTTATGTGTATTAGATTGTATGATTCATGTTGTATATAAGAGTGACCTCCTTTTTTTGGTTCTATGTGATCAATCAGGTAATGTTGTGCAACTTGAAGGAGAAAATGTGGATAATGACATTGTATTTGATAAAGAAAAAGAAGAAGCTGCTGGTGTGGAGTATCCGGTAGCAAAACAAGATGCATTTACATGGGGCTACGTTTGAGACCATCAAGATGCGTGTCGCGGACAAGTTTGAAAGGAAATGATAAAAGATTTATGTAGTTTGGATTTAATAAGTAGAACTAAGACTGCAATTTTATTATGCTTGTGTGTTTTCAGTTTATTGTCGGAAAAAAATCGCGTATGATTACCGAGTAACCTTTAATCTAGTTTGGCTTGTTTAGCTTTAAAACATGGGATTGTGCATTTATTTTTACAACAGTTTGGGCATTTGTTTAAATGGAATTGTGCATTAGGCTTATAACAGTTTGGATTGTGTTATGGTTTTTTTGTTTTAATGGAATATGCATTAACATTATAACAGTTTGGTTACTTTTTTAACTGGTTTGTCCATTAGTCTGCTAACTAATTTATGGTATAACTAAGCAACTTACTTGCTAGTAGAAACTTTGTGCAATAGAAACTTGTGTATGAATCAGTAACGTGTGTATAGAATGCTAAAGGGTAGAAACTTTGTGTGATTCAGTAGAAATTGGTTGTAAAGAATGATAACGGGTCGAGTTCAGTGGATACTTTAATCGGATATGCAGTAGAAACCTTGGGTCGACTTCAATACAATAAACGGCATCTGATAACACAACCGAAATATTCCAAATACATGAAATATTCCAACTAATGCAAACCTAGATCACAAACCTTGCAGACACTAAAACAAAAGTAACTAAACACTCTAGATCAAAAATAAAAGAAATATTCAAACTGATGCATGGAATCATTCTCGGTTGTGTTGTGTGATGATTAATCGTTTTGGGTTTGTCGAATATGTGGAAATGAAGTTGTGGTAATATCCCAAGAAATGTAACGTATACATGCTAATTATTAGGGAAGGGCGTTTAAGGTAGGATTAACATTGAAAGAATCAGATCATGCTCTTTAATGTGGGATTAATATTGAAAGAATCATATCATGCAAATAGTAAGATTACAATAAAACCCTTAAAGACACTACATGGTTAATTAATTTTAATTCATTTAATTTTTTTTTGATCTTGATCCATCATGTTTGATCCAACGATCCAGAAGTGTGCTTATTTTTCACTATTTTAAGCTTGTACACCACAAGAACGCAAATCTATATATATATATATATATATATATATATATATATATATATATATATATATATATATATATATATATATACATACATACATCACCACTCCATATAAATGAGGGTTTTTTCAAACATGATCTCCCTCAATTAAATAGGAGAAAAACACGTGTCCCATTATTCTCCCAAAATTCCCTTCACCGTACGATCACTTTTTATTATTCTCAATTTTCTCCTTTGGTCAAACCCCATAACAAACCTGATCTCCAATTCAGTTTTCATACATTAACATCCTCCCAAAATTGAAATCACTAAAATCAATCAATCATCATAGCAGATTCATCTATTAAAAACAAAAAAAAAATCCGTAACCCTAAAATCGAATGATTATTCACAATAATTATTTTCGATTATTGATTTACTCATGGAAAAAAAAGGTTTGGTAGTTGGATTACCGATTATGTATTTTATCATTGAAAAAAAATGGATAAAGATTGGTTCTTTATCATTTATCCAGGTTAGTTTTCCATTTAATTGTATATTAATATTGTTTAGTGTATATGTTTGACTATAAATAATTGTTGTCGATTATAGATTTAGGCATGTTTCAGGTGTTTTTCATTTTTTTTGCATTCATAATATTTTTACAGCAATTTATAAGAAATATATATTTACTGTAAAGGTTATAAGTAGGAGATTTGTGAGATAGAATTTTGGAGGATAGAAAAAAAAATCAGATTGTTACTTTCATCTTGGTTTCTAAATGTTAGTTATAGAGTATTGAAATTTATTTATTGGTTTTTAAAAAATGGCAGGCTGAAAGAGGCAATGACAACAAGAGTGTAGGATGTAACAATCAAAGCTCTTCTTCGCATCTCCGTGATATATGCTTAGGCAAGATTTCATGTCAATAAAAGTAGGTGCTTAATGCATGTAGTATATTAGTTATGGATCTCAAATACATATCACACAAGAGATGCTTTTGTTAAAATAGGTTGACCGTATAATGTGATTTGCTCCAGGTCTCCCTACTATGAATTTTTTTATAAATTTGTTGTATTTTTTTGTTAGGTTCTAGACCATTTGGTCATTCAGAAATTGGATGACAAGGGAATTGGAGAAGAAATAAACGGAAAAAGCAAGTACGATTGACGAGGTAAGTTAAACAATATGCTTTTGGTGTAGGATTCTAAATTTTTTATTTTAAACACATAGAATAAACATGTCTTGTGTGCTCGGAGTTTTATTCTTATCTATTAGATATCAGAATTTAAAGACATATTGATATATTTTTTCTGTAAGTAATCAATCAAACAGTTAAGAGTTATACCTGAAAAACACCAAGTGGTGAATTATACGAGATATTCGCAACATAGATTGAAAACTGACTCTGCTATACCTATGTATTTCTAACACTAGGCGAGTTAGATACGGGTTAAATTAGTGAATAATACCATGTGTATAAGAATGGGTAAAGCACTTTATTTTCGAGTAATATTGGTTGAGCATGTTGTGTGTAGTGTACAGTGACCACTAAAAAAAGTTGAGCACGCAAGGTTTTTGGGCTGCTGAAAATGACACTTTTAAGTAGTTTTGGGTATGTCTACTGTTATTTCAAACATGTTTGGTGTGCTGCGAAAGTAACCTTTGAAGGGTGTTTGGGCTGCTGCAAGATGCACTTTTAAAGGGGCTTTTGGGCATGAATGTTGTTGTATTTAGGGGTGTTTGGATCTGATGCAAAATGCACTTTTAAAGGGGTTTTTTAAGGGGTTTTGGGTCTGCTGCAATTTGTAGTTTAAAAGAGTGTTTGGGTATGGCTATTGCAGCTTTTATGGGCGTTTGGATATGTTACGAAACTTTAATTTTAAGGGGTTTGGGTCTGTAGTTTTTCTAAATGACTACGTTAATTGCTAAATTTGATTTTTTTTGTCAGGTTCCCCAGGAGCTTTCAGAGGATGGAAGGCGATTTGCATAAATAAAATGGGTTGAAGAATCCAAAGTTGGAGATTGTGTTTGGGCCTGGTCCATCCTTATTACTGCTAAGCATGGATTGAGATCAGTCACACCAGGAAGTATTGGTATTGTATATTGTATTAAACTTGATAATACAGTAGTTTCTTATTGGAACTTAGCTATCTTCTAATTCCATGGCATTGTGAACCGGAAGAAGTGGAACCTGTTGAGCCGTTAATGGTAAGTAAAAAATATGTTTATCGATATAATATGCTTCGCTTATATTGTATATAAATTTTTAACAATAACTAATAATGCATACAGATTGGTGATCGTGTTTGTGTGAAGCGTTCTGTTCCACAACCGAGGTACGCTTGGTGTGGTGAAACCGTTGTAGTGTTACGTTATTTTTTACCTTCATCAATTTCTGATTCTTGGAAATGTGATTAATATGAATTGCATTCAAAATACTTTCCAACGAGTTTTGCAATTTATATGCCTGACTTGGTTATCAAAACGTATGTATTTATAACAGGTTTATACATGGTCATAGTACTATTGGGTATCTACGAAGGATAGGAGTATATAGCGAGTACGAAATGTACCTACAGGTATCCTTATATCATCTCTCGCATGTTTTTTATGTAATCGCTTTCACCAAGCCTAATTTATTACTTGCTAAAGTGCTAATGACAATGTTTTTAATGGTGGCACTTTCTGAGATGCAGAGATTCATGGTTGTCTGGGAATCTTGATGACCTGGATCAGAGAAATGCTTATGAATACCTAAAAGGAATGGTAAAATGTCACAAGATGCATCTTTTTGATGTTGTTAACCGATATTGTGCCATATTCGCTGATGATACATTAGGAAGTGAAGAAAACTATGATGTTGGACTTCTCTTCAGTTGGTCCATGCATCAGATTGCATCTCACCTCAAAACTCTTTAGATTATGCTCCCAAAGATAATAGAAGGTGGGTCCTTGTCCAATATATTGGACCAATGCATTGTATGTGGTAGACTTTGTGTATTTCTTGAATTATTTTTTGTTAACCTATCTGCTTTATTTTTGCTCTTTTGTTTTTATGTATTGAGAATATCAATCTTATCTTCCTTATAGGAGTTAAAAGTTCTTAGATATCCCTAAATCTAAACAGCCTAGGTAATGTTTTCATACAAACACACTGCGCCGTTTAATGGCTACACAGTTTTTCAGTGGAAGTAGCAAAACTGTTTTTTGACATTGGATTATTACGCCTCTTGAACTTGGCAACATGTCTGTAATTTGCATGCCTCTGCCGAAGACCCTATGTTCCATCATATTAAATCTTAAGAGACAAATATGAAGTTAAAATAGATATGGTTATAGGTTTAAGCCAATATATATATTTTTCCTAAACCTAATATTAACCATTATACGTACTTCCTCAGTATTGTGCCATAGGGCTTGGCTGGGTTGGATTGGATTTTCAGGGATTGCGTCCAACTCTGTTTGAAGAGTAGTTACGGTTCATTTATCTTTTATTTGTTTCTGGTTAAGGATCACAAGGTGCACAACTCAGTTTTTTTCAGGTGTGTTGGGTTGTCCTAAACCTAATTCAAAGAATATGAGTACAGTGGTGGAGAGTTGTTTAACTGGATTGTGGTTTGGGGACTCCATACATAAGGTGCTGCAGCTGCGATTATGCGAACAATAGTGGAAGTTATTCAGGTAATTTCTACCAATTTTTGTTTGACAAATCGTTAGCATTTAGTTTAATGAATTGGTACAACCGTACAGGTTTAACTATAAAAAAGATAAATAATGCTTCGTAAGGGCTGTTTGGATGTGCATTTTGATTGAATATGTGAACAGCTACAATGATATGACTACAACAAGTACATCACTCGAACCCTGTACTTATATCATTGTAGCCGTTATGGAGTTTGGAAAAATGTCCCTATGTTGCAACCTTTATAATGTAAAAGTTTGTTTCTTAAAACATCAGAATGAATTTCTTTATAATGGAGTTTGTTTCTTAAAACTGATTAAGCTAGAAATGTTTCGCGAGAACAATTATGTGTGATATACGTGGAGGAGTCCACGATGTGAGTTTTACATATTTGCTATGCCGTAACTTTCAATTTTGGTATAGATCTATGTTTAACATGCCTATGTTGTAACATCAGGCTTATGCTAATGCAAGACCAGATCAAGCAATGAATGATCGATAGTTGAAGCTGTACATGCCAGATGACGATGCAGCTTCCAAACGCCAACAAGCCCTTATATTAGGTAGTTTTAATGTATAGTTGTGATGTTTCACCAGAGTTATACTCTACAGTAATTATATATGTATCATTGTAGAATAAACACATTACTTGCACACAATTTGTCAAACATATGTTAGCACGATTGAATAAACACTGACCAAATTTTGTTCAAGTGTTTCCGATACTTCAAAATGTTGTATTTATTTGGTTATTAAGTTTACAAGACGCCATAATGTGTCTTCATTCCTTACAAATTTCTCATAATCATAATTATATTGATCTAAGCCCTAATGTAGAGCCCAACAAATCACTATATATATCAAGTTGCTAAGAACAAGAATATTTAAACATAAAACGCCACATAAATAAACAGAATCTAACATATCTTAACAACTATGTTACTAATTTTATCTTTAATAATTCTTAAAGGTAGCCGCCCAACGGGCGGGCCTGGAGCTAGTGTATATATATATATATATATATATATATATATATATATATATATATATATATATATATATATATATATATATATATATATATATATATATATATA
>LBNU01025315.1:134368-149357 GCA_014162995.1 Artemisia annua
TAATCTCGATACACTGAAGTTCTCGATAAAACAAGTAGGATCTCGATAACTCACGTTGTTCTCGATAAAAGAAGATTACCGAGAAATGTTGGAGACAATTATCGAGATCTTTGGTTCTATGGAGACAGAGTATGTTTTCGATGTATCTGAAAGTAATTTCGATAGATTCACAAGATTTCGAAAGCAAGCAAGTGATTTCGATAAATGGTGAAGTTCTCGATAACCTCAGGTTCTCGATAACAAGTATCAAAGTTTCGAGATTATACAATAACGAAACTATCTAATAAGTCGAAGTGTTTTCTTTCTTATACAAGAGAGAAAAGCACTGAGTAAGCAACAAAAAACACTTAAGTAGTAATATCGAAAGTTCTCGATAAAAAAGGGTTTAAGGTTCTTGATAAAATGGGGTTTTGTGTTCTCGATAAGTAGCCAAAATGCAGATTTTTATTTTGTGAAAAAGCAAGCCTAAAACGAGTTTTTAACCTAAGATTCTTGTACAACTAGCATTAAAATGATGAAATCTTAATGAAAGTTGCAAACTTGAACTTTTTAACAAAAATTTCAAAAATCTCGATAAAAAGTACAAATTTATACGAATCAAAAACAACTCAAAAATTTTGAAACTTTGTTGTTTGTTTTGGTTTCTAACACAAGTTTGTAATCAAATATATGATAAAAACACAAAAGAAGCAAGAAAGTTGCAATCTTTTTGATGTTAACGTGGTAAAAAACGTGTTTGAGGGTCGTATAACACAACAAAATAAACTACACCTTCTTCTAGCGATTGATACCACTTTTTAGGTCACCATATTAGTAAAAACAAGTATTCAAATGAAAGAAATGAGATGAGAAATAGACTTGGTTGATTAAGATCAATATGAAAGATGAAAGAACAAGAGTTTCCTTAAGATATGAAATTAACCAACATTTGATACAAGAGATATGATGTCCTATTTATAGGAGAGGGATAGGGCAACACTCCCTTCCTTCCTATCTTACTAGTTCGTGGGCTTTTATGGCCCATTGGACATTTATTGGACTTAACTTATAACCATACGATTAACTAAATATAATTAAGATAAAAGTGATAATTCTAGCAACCTATTACATTTACTGAAATGACCGAGACTTGACTGAATAGTGGAAAACTATGATCCTAACAGGAAAGTTATCAGAACACCATCAACCTCACCAAACCACAGCTCATATTTCCAGGAATTCTAGAGTTATCACAGTATACTCTCGTGCAACAACCATCGTTTGGAATCATCTACCTCAACAAGAAGAATCAACTTCGTCTTATGCGGTTCGATGAAATTCCAAAGTTTTGTGATGAGACACTTCAAAGAGTTCGTGATGGGTTGGCAGAAAGGTTAGATGATGAGAAGAAGAGGTTGAAAGAAGGTCGAGAAACAAGGTGGAAAGCTAATGGACGCAGAATGATACGCAACTTTGTCCATACCATTGAAGAGAGGCTGTACCGTCGTCAACAGATCAGAAGGTTGGAAAGCTACATTGGTGTTCGTCCTTCATTTCCGGTCTTGACATTTAGACGACCAGATCCACAGTTCACAGACTTTGATGCATAGCCGAATGATGAACTTCAGCTTACATTCTTCCGGTACCAAAATTTCAATATTTTCATTTATTTGAATTGATTTGTAATTACTAAGGCTTGTGCACACATAACAGTGTACAACCCGCACTTTGTATTTAAAGGACCTGTGGTACGCATCAGTGCTACAATCCTAATATAAGGAGCGAAAGCTTCTTACTTTTGAGTAGAATTTATCAAACCTTTCAGTATTTTCTCAATTCTGCTCAAAAGACAAGTATTACACCTCAATAAGTATTCACTTGTTGAGGGGGAGTACTTGATTTCAAACATCGTTCTTAAATCTTAAAGTCTTGTTGATTTCTCCTCATAAGACTCAAAAAGGCATATTTTAATCAAAATGTTTACAAAAACAACATTTGATATGCTATTTTTGAGGGGGAGAAGAAGAAAAGTGATTAAAATATGATGTCAAAAGTCTTATCTTGTGCGAGCTCGACTCAGAAGTGACCCACGAATTGACGAAACAACAAATGTTAGTATTCGAAAGGATTTATCCAAGTAGAAAGTACCGTTTCGACAAACTCTTTCTAGATGTTTACTTTGACGGGTCTAACTACCTTTTAGGAATGTTAACAACTTCAAGTTAGTTATTAGGGCTAGTTATCACCTAAAAACTAATAATGCATCCCTTTAACTAAGCAACGTCAACGTGTCCCTCGGGTATATATCTATTAAGAGTGGATCAATTCAAAAGTGCCAACTCTTCCTGCATATGCAAATTTCTGAAAACATTCATAAGCATATGTGGAGGGGGAGTCTTTTATAAGAAATCCAAAACCTCAAAGTGTTAACAAAAAGTTTTATACTCATAAACACTTTGAGAGATTTTCAATGATTTGGTTTAAAGGCATCAATAGGATAGTCATGGAGTTACAAGGTGACTAACGGTAGGAAAAACCGTCCTATGATCCGCCTAAACCAGAGGGATCTACCCAAGGACATCACCAATAGTTAGAAATTAGAAGTCCTTAGGTATGATATAACAAAAGGAGAAAAGAATGAAAGGAGAAAGAAGGGGTTGAAGAATTAAAAAGAAAATGAATGAAAAGGGTGAAAAGAAATAGCCCTCCATTTTATAAACCATAGGTCAGACACCGGGTTCAATTCATATGCTACTGGTCGTTGCTAAGGCGACACCGGTATTGAAGATGAAAGACGTCATGGACCCAGTGACGCAATGCACCTAAACCTTCTTAGCCACTCAGGCATCTCTCAAAAGATGTTTGTTTCATTCTCACGGGGAACCAGTGTAATCTATCGATCGTCTATTAGAGATGGTTGATATTGAAACAGGAGGCCCTCTGCTCCATGCCTCCGCATAGGAAACCAAATGAGCACTTATCGAGTCTAGAGCCACGAGATAACATAAAAGATCTCTTAGGAACACATAATACTTCTACACTAAGTGTCTTGCATCAATGGACACTAAGTGTAAATTATCGAGTCCTTCGCAGATCTTAGCAATCTGCCTTGAACGTTTATGAGGGATTTACTAAGGTACTTCTCGAATGATTGAACGGAAATCCTGCCAGGGTCAACATCAAACAGCCCTGACAGCAGGTCACTTCGGTGATTCCTTGTGGATTACGCTTAGTGTGTTCGATGGTTTCAAACGGTCTACAGTCGTGGGGTGATCTCTAGCGACTCACCTAATCGTGGGTGTACATATGTATGTCTGTGTAAGCCCTCTAGGGGGTATCCGATTAGGAACGGCCTTGGTAAGGATTAGAAGGAGTCTTCACACTATGAGAAACTCTAATTCAGAACCTGTAAGTACCGGATGTATTATTGCTAACTGTTTCAATGCAGGTACAACCACCATCCTGAACACCAGCTTCCACATGCTCATACTTACATCTCAACAACTATGAAAGCTCTCATGAAAGATCGAAGCAACACAAAAGTCAAAGATAGATTTCATGCCAAAAGAATCTACAAAGTAATTAAGACAAACGATCTAAAAGCAATGCACCGTCTAAAGAAGTATTCTACGTCAACACAAAGAATCTTCATGTATGAAAAGAGAGCTTCACACGAATGAAAGTTTCAAACGTCAAAGATGTATGAGCATGTCGGAAAGATGCAGATCCACTGGAGTCTAAGAAAGTGACGAATGGAAGATTACCACATCATGTGATCACTATACATCATCAAAGATAAAGAACAAAGAGCGATGAATCATTTCTACTAATCATTTTTGAAGACGTCTAAAGCTATGAAAGTTAAAAACTAAAGTCCAAAGACAAAGACGTCAAGCAACCTCAAATGACCGTGACGAACATCACTCCTTCACAACCGATCCTTAGGGGGAGATTGTTAGGACCTAAGTTTATCAACGTTTAATCAAGTCTCGGTTATTTCAGTATTTGTAATAGGTTGCTAGAATACTTAACTTATCATGTAAAACGTGTAAAGTCCATTACACGTCCAATGGGCCTTAAGCCCACACGTTTAAGAAAGGAAGGAATAGGGAAGTTTTGCCCTAGCTCCTCTCCTATAAATAGGACACTCATGTAATCCTATTTCTTGTTGGTTATTTCATTTACATAAAGAAACTCTTGCACTTTTATTCTTCATATTTGATCTAATCAACCAAACTCTATTTCTCATCTTATTTCTATCAAATCAATACTTGTGTTTACAATATGGTGACCTAACATAGACCACGCACTTACAATGATCTCACTAATGTTGAAAAGAAGCGCTATGATGCTGACATTCGTGCCTCCAACATAGTAATACAAGGGTTACCCAAAGATGTGTACAAGCTAATCAACTTCAACACTGATGTCAAAGCGGTGTGGGACAATGTCAAAATGCTTCTGTCTGGCTCAGAGCTGACCAAAGAAGACCGTGAATCTCAATTATATGATGAATTTGAGCATTTCAAAATGAATCCTGGTGAAAACATTACTGATTACTATGTCAGATTTCACAAGCTGGTTAATGGCATGAGAATGATCAGAATGACAATGCCAAACATTCAACTTAACTCTAATTTTGTGAACAACATGTCACCTGAGTGGGATCGTTTTGTCACTGCTGGCAAGCTCAACAAAGGATTGAGAAATACGAACTATGAGCAATTGTTTGCTTATTTGCAACAACATGAGAAGCATGCTGCTTATGATCGTCAACTGAGAGAGAAGCTCAATCCAACGGTTACCAATGATTCACTTGCTTTCATGAGTAGCATGGTGCCAACTAATCAACCTGTGTAATCAATGGATCACTCATCGCTACAATCATCGGCTGCCATGAATACCCACCTCGATTCCGGATACTCTCATACCGACAAGATGATTGACAATCTTTCCAATCAAGTGTCTCTGCTAGTTCAACATTTCAGGGCTGCACTCCCATCTTCCAACAATCAACTCAGAACTTCTTCCAATCCACGTAATCAGGCTATTGTGGAAGATGGAAAAGTTATGGTGCAAAACGTTCAGGGAAGACAGAATGTGAATCAAAGGAATGCTGTGAGGGGTAACTTTCAGAACAGAGGTGCAAATGTGAATCAGGGACAAGGAAGGCAACCAAAATGTTACAACTGTGGGGGTTTAGGTCACCTTGCCAGAAACTGCACTCAACCAAAACGTCCTCAAAACTCAGATTACTTTAAGGACAAAATGTTGCTCATGCAAGCTCAAGAGAATGGAGTGGTACTTAATGAGGATGAATTGGCATTTCTTGCTGGGGATGATGGAAAGACATTCGATGATGAAGTGGATGAACAGCCAGTTCAGGATTTAGCTCTTAATGATCCAAACATCTTCCAAGCAGAAGATTGTGATGCTTTCGACTCAGATGTTGATGACGAACCCACTGCTCAGACAATCTTCATGGCTAATTTATCATCTGTTGCCTCACCTACACAACAATCTGATCGATCCAAATCATCCATCATATCTGAGGTACTAAAATTATATGATAAATGCGCTGTTAATGATGAACAAAAGACCTTCTATGATATACGACGAAATAATGTTTGTGATTCAAATGAGGCTGAATTGGAAACCATCAAAGTGTTCCCAACTGAGCAACATTCGGATCACGACAGTAATTCTGACGTATCTTGTGGAAAGTCTTCTGTTGTGTGTGATAATGATGTGATGCATGAGCAAATGATATGTAACGATGTACAACAAACAAACGTTGCTGAATTAGATACTGCAAATTTGGGGAATAGCAATATTGTCCCATATGAACAATATGTGAAGCACAACGTCGAGTCTGTTGTACCAAGTGATATATCCTCTGCTGATGAAGAAATGTGTGATTTAGATGAGTATACTGTTGTTGCACCAGATGACACCCTAACCACTAGGATAAATACTCTTAGGGATCAAGTAAGGTTCTATGAACAACGTGCTAAATTTGAGCTTACAGAACGCGAACAAAAAATGGAATTGCAAATGCATGCCTACATCACTGAACAAAATTTGAAGGAAATGGCCTTTAAACAAGAGATTAAATCTTTTCAAAATCAACTTGAACGTGCTTTTAAGGAAAAACAGGAAATTCAGGATAGTGTAAATCTCCTAAAAAGTGAATTTCAACAAAAGGAAACTAAACTGTTAAACGAATTTTCCAACCTTAAGCAATTGAAAAACAAGCTTGAAAACAAGTTGTATGTTCTTGGCCAAACACCTCAAACAGCTCAAATGGTGGAAAAGCACATGAAACTGCGGGATAAGCATAGTGATAAGGATTTAGGGTTGCCTAAAACAAATTTTCTTAAGAGCGTTAGAGACTCTCAACCTGCCCTCTATGATGCTAAGGTTATGCTTACTCCCAATCATGATCCCCCATATAGTTCGTCCGATAAAGAATTGGATGAACTTGATTCTGCCAATAGAGAGAGATTTGATAAAAAAAATGAAGGACCCAAAGTGCATCAAACACAGAGTCATTGTTAAGCCCCATGATTATTATGAACAAAACCGAGTGACTGTTTTTGCACCTCAAACTAAGTTAACACCAGAACAGGTATTTTGGTCCTTAGACATTGAGAAAATAAAAGCTGAGGAAATTAAGGCCAAGACATCCCTAAAGTTAGCTGCCCCAACGGTGTATCCCCCCAATACACCGATGCACTTAGTTCAGTTGTCACTTCCCACGCAATGTAAAACTCTTATTAGCATTTATGTCCTGTGTCAAATGTTTAATGATTTTGAAAAAACATGCAAAAAGAGAATCACACCAACGGGAATCACTGAGGGTGAACGGGGATTTGAGTTAACCAAAGAGTGTTACTTAACTGAAGTCATCCCATTTTTTAAACAAATCAAAGAACATTTTGAGAGTTTACGACAATCCCTTGATGGTGAGCTTAAAGAAATGAAAGAAGTGTTTAAAGATGTGGAAAACGAGTGTAAACAAAAAGCAATAGATCTTCAGCACAGTGAAATCACCAGAAAAAATATTCTCATCATGAATGATAACTTGATTGCTAAATGTATTACACAAGATGTGTTTTACACTGCTACAGATTCTTCTCTTTATGCTTGTCAATTTCATGAAATGTCTATTGCTTTGAATAACCTTCACAATCGTGTTGTTGAGCTTGAGGGGGAGAATGTGAAATTGCTTGAAAAAATTCAAAATGATGATCATGACAACATGGTCAAGCATCTTTCTAAACTAGAAGTTGATAATCTTAATTTACAATTAAAATATCAACATTTAGAAGAAAAAATGAAAATATCAAAGGCCAAGACATCTTCTGATGCTCCGGAATTTGATGCATATTTTGAATTAGCAAAAAGGGATGGAAAAATTCAAGCTCACACGAACACGATCAGGTTATTGAGGGCTCAAATTGCCCAATTGAAGTCTCCCATGAATGCTGTGATCAACTCCCATAAACCAATGTCTGCAGATTCTCATAATTTTCAACTTCAAAACACAATCAACTTACTTAAACATGAAAATGATTGTTTTCAAGCTGAAAATTCTAAAGTTAAACAACATTACAAAGAGTTATATGATTCTATCAAGATCACTCGTGATAAAACCAATGAAAAAATAACTTCTTTGCTTAATGAAATTGAGAATCTAAAGACAAAAGTGAAAGGGAAAATGCCGTTGAATGTAAGTGACAATATCAATTCTGTGGTTTGTAATTGTAAAAAGTATGCATGTGAGGCTGTTTTTATTCCTCTTCCCCTTAAGAACAATGAGCTAGTCCATAGTGATTATCTTAGACATCTTAAGAACTGCCTTGACATGACCCGTGAAACCATAGAAGAAGATAGAATGGTAAGACCATCTGATAACACCCTATCGGATGTTTGCTTTCTTACCAAGCGGTCACAAGAGTTGTTAGAATATGCCATAGGTACATGTCCCAAGATTCCCAACATGCGTGATAAAATTGGCACATCCTCATCTAGGAATTTGAAGAAGCATGTTACTTTTGATAAACCCTTGGCTAGTTCTGTGCATAGCACATCACCACCTAGAAACCAAACAACTGTGCAACAATCTAATGTTCCCATCGTCAATTCTACAGGAGTAATCAATGTCACTAAAGCTAGCGGGTCAAAGCCTAAAGGCAATACAAGGAATGATAGGACTTCGCCTGCTAAGAGTGATCAAGGGAAGAAAGTAGAAGACCACCTTAGGAACAATAAGATTGATTTGAATGAAAAGAATCGTGTTGATTCTAGTATTTGCGTTAAGCGTACTGTAATTAATTCGAATTCTAATGCGACTTGTAAGACTTGTAATGGATGTTTAATTTCTGGTAATCATGATGAATGTGTTGTGTCATTTTTGCAATCATCTTATAAATCCCCTGTTAAATCTGCTAAGGATAACAATACTTGGAAAGCTACAGGAAAAGTTTTTAACAGTGTAGGATATCAGTGGAAACCTACTGGAAGAAAATTCACTCTAGGAAACCAGTGCCCATTGACTTACATACCCGACCCTAAGTCGTTAGAGGTTAAGAGATGGAAGGCTACTGGTAGAAGATTTCCTTTAGTGACCCAATGCCTTGATAGTAAGACAACAGTTTCCACTGGTATCGGTTCATCTGTAAGAACCAACGATAATACTGATCCTGTATCTCTTAAGTATGCATGTGCTAACCTATTGGATCCCAATTACACTTAGGAATCCATGTTTTTCAGTTATCCATATCTGTCTGGTTTCAAATGCAGGTCGTATAAATCGTCCTGTGGTATTTGGACTCAGGCTGCTCTAAACATATGACTCGGGATCGCTCTCGGCTCAGAAATTTCGTGAAAAAGTTTATCGGGACAGTTAGATTCGGTAACGACCACTTTGGAGCTATTATGGGGTATGGTGATTATGTGTTTGGTGATAGCGTGATTTCAAGAGTTTACTATGTGGAAGGACTTGGGCACAACTTATTCTCTGTTGGACAATTCTGTGATTCTGATCTCGAAGTGGCCTTCAGAAAACACACATGTTTCGTTAGAGAATTGGACGGAGTTGATCTCCTTAAAGGAAGTCGTGGTACAAATTTGTATACCATCTCTATTGAAGACATGATGCGGTCCTCTCCCATTTGCTTACTTTCTAAGGCCTTGTTAGAACCTAAGTTTGTCAACGTTTAGTCAAGTCTCGGTTATTTCAGTCATTGTAATAGGTTGCTATATTTACTTAAGTTATTTATGTTTAAGTGTAAGTCCATTACATGTCCAATGGGCCACAAGCCCATACGTTTTAGATAAGGGAAGAGTAGGGAGTGTTGCCCTAGCTCTTCACCTATAAATAGCACATCATGTATCATCTTACACCTGTTGGTTATTTCATTTTCATAAGGAAACTCTTGCACTTTTATTCTTCATATTTGATCTAATCAACCAAACTCTATTTCTCATCTTATTTCAATCATTTCAATACTTGTGTTTACATTATGGTGACCTAACAAGTGGTATCAATTGCTAGAAGAAGGTGTATACGTTTGCTTTTGTTCTTAACGAACCAAAATTTTGTTTTTTACTCGTTATTTTTTGATAAATCTTGCTACTTTCTTGTTTGTTTCGTGTTTCTATCACAACTTTGTCTTCAAACTTGTGTTACAAACTCAAACAACCAACAAAGTCTCAAAATTTTTCAAAAAATATAAGATTCGTAAATTTGTATTATTTTTCAAAAAATTTCAAATTTTTGAAAAGTGGTTCAAGTTTGCAACTTTCTTTAAGATTTCATCATTTTAAGGTTAGTTGTACAAGAATCTTGGATTAAAAATGTGTTTTTGGATTGCTTTTTACAAATACAAAAATCTGCCAACTTTGGACTAGTTTTCGAAATCCTTAGACCCTAATCTTTCGAGAACTTTGATCTTTGCTCCTAATGTGTTTCCGTTGCTTACTCAGTGCTTTTCTCTCTTGTATAAGAAAGAAAACACTTCGACTCGTTGGATATTATCGACATTGTATAATCTCGATAATTGTAGAATTTTTTCGAAAATTTGGAAACTTTCGAGATTTTTTCTGGCCTTTTGAAATCTTCTGATTTTCGAGATCTTTGGAAAACTTTCGAAATCCTTTCATAAATTTCGAGAACTTTGCTAATTTCTACTATAGAGAAATTTCTCGAAAATTTCTATCAAAATTTCTCGACAATTTGAAATTTTTCAAGAACTTTGGAATTTTTTCGAGATCTTTGGACATTGACTGCTTTTCGAGATATTCTTCAACAAATTTCGAGAACACACTTGGGATAGTTTTCAAGGCTTGGCATAACACTTATACCTTCTACAAGATCCATTTACACACAAGTCTTTCATCATGTCTCAACCACCGTACTACAACTTTCATCATCAGCAACCCTATCATCAAACACATTTGTTTCGTCAACAACAACAACAATATCAACAACAACAACCTCAACAATCATATCCATATAATCAAATGGTCTCTCAACAACATGTCATGATGCATCAACATCAACAACTGCCTCAACCTCCACCATTTCCAATGCAACAAATCACTCAACCGTCAAAACAAACTCATTGGTTTGACCAAATGTGTGAAGTCATCACTACTCAACAATCAAGACATGAAGCAGGGTCACTTGATACACCACCTATGCTCACACCCGGTAATTATGTTCAGTGGTCAAGTCGATTCCTAAGATTTCTTGAACTCAAGAAACCACATGGCAAATACATGAGACAAGTTATCAATGAAGGTCCATTTGTAACACCGACTAACCTTGTCCCTGGTGATCCTAATGCTAATCCACCCATACCGGAATCATACAAACCTCTTACTGATGCTCAATGATGAGACGAAAAATGTTACGTTTTTAGGGGTCATTTTGAGTCCTAAGTCGTATGCTTTTGGTTTGGATTTCACCCAAAGTCGTTTCTTTTCTCATTTTAGGTACTTTTGAAGGGAAAATCACAAAAGAAGCATTTCGGGCATTTTCGGAGTGAAAAAGTGCGGAAAACAACAAAAACTCAAAAGACCTTGAAGATTACTGAAGGTGACGCCGTCACACTCTACAAGCTGACGCCGTCAGGGACAAGTGAAGTCCAGAAGTGGAAAAAATACTCGTGACGGGCCAGAGAGTTTGTAGTGCAATTTGGTGACGCCGTCAACCAAGGCCGTCAGATCTGGAACCAGCAATTATGACCATGTCAAGGAAGGCCGTCAGGAAACCCTAATCGCCGAGCTGACGACGTCACCTATTGGGTTGACGCCGTCAGCCCGCGTTTTCTATATATATAGAACGATTTTTGTTTATTTTAGAGAACTAGGAGAGGAATATTGGAGTGGAGAACTTTAGGGTTAAACCCTAGTACGTGTATTACAGACCTTAGAGGGTATCCTAACCCCTCTAACTTGCATGTTTAATCCAAGATAAGTCTTTATTCATACGATATGTCTATGTGTTGTGTGATATATGCTTGTGCTTGTCTTTCTTTCAACATGCTAGGCTAATTTACTTTGTGTTTGCTTAGATCTAATGAAACCATTTTCTAACTATTGATTATCATGTGATGTGTATGTTGTGATTGTTGTTGGGTGATGTTTGCTTCGTTCAGACTAGAGAAACTGGCTATATCTCGCTATAGGTAACAGCTTGAACGTCTTTAGAAACCCGTGAGTAATGCCGTATGTGCGTTATCGATTTTAAGGTAGTAGTGTTCATGCATAGGTTGGGGCTATTGGTGGAGCTCATGATAGTGGTGCTTAAAGACGTATCGTCATAGAGTGAGGTAGGGAACTAATAGGTTCGGGCGAAATTGAACGGCACTCGCCTACGACGTTGTTGGAGATAGCAGCCGCCCCGTGCATCCACAGCAAACTCCAACATACTAATTAGCTGGTAAAAGATAGTTAGGGAGTATGAAGATGCTAAGTAATCCGAGACCCAAACAAACACAACTTGTTATCAAATCCAAACCAAGCACAACACTGAAACACAACAAATATAGAAATATAAACCCCCTTGGTGTTACTGTTACTGAACCGAGCAAACAACAACCAAAGCCAAATCAAATGTATCCGACTCAAATAAATCCGAGACCAAACACGACAACGACACCCTAAGTGGGTTTAATGGACCGACTAGGCACCACTCTTGTGGTAGCTTTGTTTTACCGAAACCAAAGTAGCACCCTACGTGGGTGTTCATTCTTGACTGTCGAGACCAAGGTACACCAAAACAACAAAATCAACTCAAACTCATGACCAGAAATTGTATCCACAATCCTAACTGTGAGACCAGAAACTCATGGCGTGTGGAAGCGCTTGCTCTACAAATACGAGTCACAAAATGTGAGACCAGGGTGTTTATGGTGGCGGCTTTGTAACAAACACAACCAATAGATCTTCAAAACAACTTCAAGGTGATGAGATCTTTCAGAAACATTAAAAATGATGAGAGGTGATGGTGATTCGATACTAAGACTCGAATGAAAAAGGGGTTAGGGAGTGTTTGGTGGCGCGTACAGTAGCTCAAAAGAAAGAGGAGGGGATTTGGTGAGTGATGGTGGTGGCGGTGAGGCACCACTCGCGGCGGTGGTGAGGGTTTGGCCGGAATTGTTGTAGATATTTGAATGGTGTTGATAGAGAGTGTTGGTACTTGCTGAAACGTATGGTTGTCTGCACATAGTTGTGAGTAGGAAATGATGATGGTTGTTGTGTGTTTCACTGGTAGAGGTGTTGTGTTGTTAGCAATGAGCAAGAAGGATCATGATTCTTAGCCACCTTCCTTCCTAACTTCATTTGCCTCAGCTTGGTTTTGCTTCAAGAAGTCATAGAGTTGATCATAATCCACCTGATGAAGATTCTTTGTTGGTTGACAATTGTGACAAAATCGACCCCTTCTTCTAGTAGATTGTTGATGAACTTAATGTTTTCACAATTTGTCGTGGTTCCAATTTGGTTCTCTGAATCAGCTCGATCATCAAGTACAGAGAACCTGAGAATGGTGTAGTATGATTCAATCTGTTGCACGCTGGGACGTGAAGTTCTCCCATTCTGTTAGAAGCTTGTTCTCAACATCTTGTGTCCAATTTCTGGTTCCATGACAAAGTCTTCTAACTTTCCCACATAGCATAAGCTTGATTGACATACTGTCGACCGCAGCAAAGATCTCACGAGGTAAAACCAAGTTGAATAAGATGCTTGCCATATCATCTGCTTTAATCTGCTTTCCAGTCTTCAGCTGTGTACATCTTCTCCTTTTGGAGACGATAGAATGGTTGAATAGGAGGTGTTCATCTGGATTACCCGGATCAAGGATTTCTTTTGGCTGGAATGGACCGTTTTCAATGGATATTGATCATGAGCTTTACCATCATCTTTGGTTTTGATGTGCGAAGCATACGACTTGTCCATGGAAGATAACCACCCTTTTCAAGCATAGGAGGACGGTTTTCAGCACCGGCAGCTAGAATATCTTGTTGAGATGCCATTATGTTTCAGTGATGATTTGATAAAGTTGATTTAGGTCGTTCCAACGAAATAGGAGTAGAGTTTTGGTGTTGAATTTGTTGTTGAAAATCGGTCTGAAAACTTAAAACCTCAATAACTTCTTCTCCGAGAGGATTTAGACCTTGAAGGTTGGGTTGAATGATCTTTAGATGATTCAACGTGCTGTTCTCCTCGATCTCACGGTCGTTTTTGACAGGTATTTCGTCCAAAACGGAGTAACGATCAAAAGTTATAGCCGTTGAAGTTTAGTCGTCAGAAATAAACCAAATTCCCAAGTCTCGACAAATTATCCAAGTTCTCGATAATGAATTGCCCAATTTCTCGATAAATCCAAGTTCTCGATAAATGGCAGTGATCTCGATAAGATGAATTTCTCGATAAAGTGGAGACAAGTTATCGAGATCTTTGTCTTAGATGAGATAAAGTATGTTTTCGACAAAGTTGAAAAGAATTTCGATAAATCACTAGATTTCGAAAACAATATGTGATTTCGAAGCTTTTGTGAAGATCTCCGATAAATTTCAAGATTTCGATAACAAATAGCCAAGTTTCGAGATTATACAATAACGCAAACAATCCACCAAGTCGAAGTGTTTTCTTTCTAATACAAGAGAGAAAAGCACTGAGTAATATAACGAAAACACCAAAGAAGCACGTATGAAGGATCTCGATAAATTAGGGTCTTGGGATCTCGATAAGTGGTCAAAAATTGGCAGATTTGTTTTTTCAAAAAAGCCACACCCAAATCACGTTTTTAATCCAAGATTTTGTACTTCTAAGTCTTGAAAACACCAAAACTACAAGAAAGTTGTAAACTTGATGATTTTTATGAAAAATATTAAAATTCGAAAACAAGTACAAAAACAAGGGACGATTTTAAAAGTTGATTTTTTTCCAAAAACTTTCTCTTGTTGAGAATGGTTATAACACTAGTTTGTAATCAAAAGAGTGGTAAAAAACACAAAAAGAACAAGGAAATTACTAAATTTTTGAAAAAAATACGTGAATATTAAGTCTTTAACCACGAAAAACACGAACTCAAACACTCCTAAATCATGTTATGGCGATTGTATACCACTTGTTAACACGTAAATATCCCAACTTTATCAAACTGATCGATCACGTATAATATGTAGAAAAGAGATGAGAAATGAGGTGACTTGATGTATAATATGAGGCGTATGGAATAGAACTTTCATTAGAGAAAAACACACATAAAACACATACAAGCACATACCTCAAATGAGAGTTTGAGGGTATATATAGTACAATTCGTGGATGCCCTAAAGCTTTGATGGGCTTGGGCTTGGACTTGGTTTTATACTTAAATCTTAACTTATAACATATTAGCTTAAACTAGTCCAAGGCCCAATGACTAATTCTACCTACACGACACACTTATTAATATGAGACCGACCATCACTTTTTCTATAAAATTTAAATAGCT
>LBNU01025316.1:15670-29759 GCA_014162995.1 Artemisia annua
AAAAAAAAAAAAAAAAAAAAAAAAAAAAAAAAAAAAAAAAAAAAAAAAAAAAAAAAAAAAAAAAAAAAAAAAAAAAAAGAAAAAAAAAAAAAAAAAAAAAAAAAAAAAAAGAAAAAAAAAAAAAAAAAAAAAAAAAAAAAAAAAAAAAAAAAAAAAAAAAAAAAAAAAAAAAAAAAAAAAAAAAAAAAAAAAAAGGTGAATTAGAAAGGGAAAAAAACGTGAAAAAATGTGAATTAGAAAAAAGAGAAAAAAAAAGAAAAAAGAAAAGACTAATAAGAAAGATAACCAAAAAAAAAAAATGACTTATGGTTTCATATTTTATCTTTGGTAAGAAAAATAAATAAGGACGTGTCCTTAGATTTATTTGTGACCTTTGAGGAGCCGTATGAGGTGAAAATCTCATGTACGGAAGTCCAGACGCAGCATGGTACTCTTTCTACCAAGGCTGTCAAGATCGCGATCCCGCGCAGGATCGTTTTTGTCTTTGCAAGATCGAGATCGTAGGATCAGATCACGATCCTACGATCCTACCAATTTGTCATATTTTGTAAACAAATGATATACAAGTCAAACTGTTTTACATTTCTACTCAACGTCAAAGATAAATTCATATAATATCATCTTGAAAATGACAAAGTTCAAATTTCAATCACCAAAGTAATAGTAAAACACAAAAAGTCAAGTTTCAATCGTTACATTAACGATTTAGTGGAATAATATTACATAACATAAATCCTAAATGTCTCAAAACATACGAGCCATCAACATGATTTCAAGAAAACAAACGTTTCATAAGTGTCATTCAAAAACAAACCTTTTGATTAGTTTAATCACAGTGAAGTAAAGTAAATTAAAATATTGAACACTTTTAGACTATAATCTATTTAGAAAAGTAGAAAAACTATGTATAAACTATAATCTATTTAGAAAATGAAACAAGGTTTACTCATTAAACATTAGTAAAACACACGTTTGTTTTTTTTGGCCTAAGAAAGAGGGATGGACTTAAAAGATTTAAAAAAATAAAAAAAAAAAAAAAAAAAAAAAAAAAGTGAACTCGGATCGCGTGTCGATCTTACGTGCGATCCTACGATCTTACTTACGATCCTACCTCAGATGCGATCCTACACGATTTTGACTGGTGTACACGTAAGATCGTACGATCTTACGTGTAAACTCACGAGTTTGACAGCCTTGCTTTCTACCACTATATTAATATAGAGATGGTTTCAATAAATAATTTTTGTCAATAGAGAACACTCATACAATATCTTAATTGAATTATATGTAATGATCAATAAATTCCATTGAATTAATTATAGAGATACACATGTCTTTTTTCAGCCGACTCAAGTCCCCACCATTAGATCAAAATAGATGGATGGTGGGGATTTATCCCTTGGTAAGCACCTAAATAAGAATATGCAAAATAAAGTGACTCATATTAAGAATCTCAGTATTGTATTATCAGGTTATTTATGTATAGATTTTTATTAAATGAAAGTATTAGGTATAGCATGCAAAACACATGATGTAATTTTGATAATTGTTAATCGACTAAAAAAACACATGATTATTTTTGCAAAAATATATATATATATATATATATATATATATATATATATATATATATATATATATATATATATATATATATATATATATATATATATATATATATATATATATATATATGCATCGCATAAAAGCGAAAGAAAGGTTTCAATAGAGCAAAAATAAAATGAATGCAACACAAAAAAATAAAATAAAAGAATAAAAAATTCACTAGGTGAAAAAAGAGGATTAGACTAGTTGGCATCAGCAATTCAGCAGTAGGTAAGCATAAAAAATATAGCATTGCCGGTAAGTAAAACTTTCAAATCACACTAATGTAAATCACAAGTGAGCTATTAATTTTTTTAAGGAATTTATGTCATATTCTTGTAAAATTTTAAAATTATATTAATATCATTATCAATTTTTTAATTACTTTAATATCCTTTCAAACCTTTAAAATACACATATATCCAAAACACATTATCACAATCTTAAAATAAAAATCATTTATATTTATAATATTTAACATGTTATTTTACACTTTTATTCTATTGAAAATGATTGACATAAATTGAAAGTAAACCAAAAATTGATGAAAATAAATATATCTCTTAATTGCATTATGGAGTTGTGAATAAAACATATACAAGCACTTGATTGAATTTATCCTGAGAGAAGGGTAAAAAAGTAATATAACATATAAGCAAGATATATTTATTTATTTATTATTTTAATTCACTTAAATATGATGGAAATGTGGTTTTGAATAATTTTGTGTATTATGAAAGTTTAGAAGGAAATTGAAGTAATTAAAATACGAAAGGATATTGGCGTAATTTAACATTTTTGCAAAAATATAAGTGTAAATCTCTGTTGTTTTAAATGCAATTATATAATATATTCCGGGTCTTATCAAGTTAACCCGATAACTCGATAAGATAAATAATCAAACCCTAACCCGATCCTATATAACAATATCGAATTATCGGATTATCAAGTTCGGATCATGTACAACTCGTTAGTTCAACAACATTATAGGAATCAAACCACCCAGTGAAATAGTTGATTGGCAAGTTATTGTGTTTTAAGCTTGGCATGCAAGTGTGGCTTTTCAATAAAGTGAATTAGAAAAGTTTCATCCTAGTTAACTTTCAATGTTAATGAGGTTTAATTACTCTCGTATCTTATTATGCTGATGTTATAATTTATCTTTCTTATTTTTATAACTAGTTATAATGCCTGCGCACGCGCGGGTTTTTTTAAAAATTTTTTGAATGATATATTTTTATTTATTAAAAAACAAATAATTTAATCTTTGCTTTGTTTGATTTATGATTTTTAATTATAGTTTTTTTTTATTATTACAGATAATTATTTAAATAATTTAATCATATTGTCAATTGCATCTTATCTATATTTTTTGTATTTATTAGTATATCCACAAAACGAATTTATAAATTTATAAATTAAAAATAATAATTAAAATATTACGTAATAAGGAAATAATCTTTTTTTTGAAATACGAAAGTCCCCACTTGAGGTTTTGTTTTATTATATAAAAGATTCGGAATAGTCATTTAATTATTCTACATTTTAAATAATAAAAATGTTCCAAACTTTTTTAGATTGCAATGTGAGCCTATCAATGAGTTTCGAAAGCATTTATCCGGTCACTTAGTTTTTCGACGATATTTCTTCGATGATCCTTTTTACCTGCGACCCACCAACTTCATATATCACCACTAACACCATAACCCACCACCACCACCTTCATCTATGACCACACCCCCACCATCACCTTCATCTATCACCACCACCATCAGAACATACCACCACCACAACCACCATCGACTGTCGCCACCACCACAAAATCACCACCAAAGTCGGTTGAGCAACATATGATGACCCAACACAACCGGATGTGGTAGTGGTGTGGGTGGCGGTGGTGGAAGCCGCTGGTTGTGGTGTTTGTGGGTTGTGGTGATAAATGAAGGCGATGGTGGGTTATGGTGGTTGTGGTAATAGATGAAGGTTGCTTATGGTGGTGCTGGTGATAAATGAAGGTGGTGGTGGTAGATCGTTGGAAAAGATGATCAAAGGGAAAGATCATCGGAAAACTGGGTAACCGGCTAAATAACTTAAAAACCTGTTGGTAGTCGCATATAGATTAAAAAAATTTATGGTATACTAAATTGTAATAAAAAATAGGGTACCTTAAATTGAAAATTGATATAAGTTGGGTACACTTTTATTCAATTTACCTTTTTTAAGTTGTGGCGTAGTTTAAAGAGGTACATTTGTAGGATTGAAAAACATGTTGATTTATGTGGTTCGGGAGGTCGAGGTTGATCAAAGAATACAAAAGTAAACATGGTTCTAAAAAGAGTGAGATAGTAAAGAAAGGCTGAGGTTAAAGAGAAGATATTATTACAACTAACCAAATGCTTACATACCCAAACGCCTCCTCATAGAGAGTTATGAGGGGTATTATAGGCTCATTACAACTTAACTATGCCTCTTGTAAATAATAGGTCCCCGCGAGCACAATTTTCTATGTATCTAGTCCAGTACATGTGTAAGACGTCAGCTTCACAAAATAATAAAGCTAACAACATTCTTTCTTAAACTTTGTAGTTCCTAATATCGTATAACTCTTACTCAAGGTTATTCAACTCGTGATCATACATAATATCATTTTTGTGTTTGCAAAATTAAGATCATAAGAGCATATCAGATATTAAGATTTTAGTATAATATCATTTTCTTAATAAGCGTTGTAATATAATCTATAAATTATTATATATCAATCATATATCAAACGTATATGAATACTTAATAAAGATGTCGGCCTAAATTATAACTATGAATGTTTAAGAGACTTAACATTTTTTTTTTATTTTTTTTTCATTTTTTTTAGTCTGTAAAACTTAATATACAAATTTAAGTAGTTGTTTTAGCTTGTTGTTCAAGCAAAGTATTAAGATTGGTACGGATCAAAATTTTAAGATCTTATGCTAAAGATAGAGATTTTATAAGATCTTTCACTTGCAAAGATCCTATGTTAGATCGAGATTGTTTTTGCTTTGTAATATTATAAAGCGTATGATTTTAATATCAGGATCAATATCTTAACAACTATGATTATTTGTGCTAAGAGTATTAACTTTTTTCCGTCAACGGTAATTTTTCTTGTTTTCAAGTAACGCTTATAGCTTTCCAGATATTATTCCATAAAACATGTTTCCAAGTCGATAATATAATAACTAAAAATTAAAAGTAATACTTTGATGGTAAAATAAATATTTACATTTGTGTGATCCTACCAGAAAATGGTCATGCATAAGAATACCCTTCAGATTTGAAAGGCTATTCTCTATATCTCCTTAATCTAGTGATCTTAAAATAACCAAAACAAACTTGGTTTGTGTGACTATACATTGTTTATGGTCACTAATACCGATTAATCCTCCTAAATTTGTACCTAATTTAGTCACACATATTAAGGTTTTGGTTACTATTTTCTAAGAGAGACTAAAAAAAAGTCAAACACGTGACCATAGGTACCCTACAGTCACGCGACCTGTTGTCACACATACGAAAAAAATCATGTGTGACTTGATGTATATCGTCACACTTATTGGGTGTAGCTGATTTGCCCAGAAACAGTCAACTAAAGTCAACCAAGAATTTGGTCAACAAAAGTCAAACTAGAAAAGGCACAATGCACCAAGGAGAGTATAGGAATTCCCCGGGTCGTTTAAGTCCCGATGAGGTGTGAATTGTATCGAAAACGATTATGAGATCAAGTGATTATGAAACGATGATTGGAAAGAGAGATTGATTGAAATTAAACTACGAAATTATGAATGAAAATGATAAACAAACACTACAAACGATTACTAGAAAACTGGAAACGTTTACAAATTTAAAAATGTACGTTACGTTTAATTAAAACGTCTACGTACAAAAATAAAAGTGAAAATAGAAATGTACAAACACCTAGATGATGAAAAACATATTTTTACAATCTAAATGATAAAAGAAAATTTTAAGAAAAAGAAAAATATTTTTTAGACTTTTTAATTATTTAATATTAATTAATTACTAATTACTAATTAAACTAATTTAAATTGAAATAAATACTAAACTAATTTATAAAATTACCAAACTTTTTCTAAAACTATTTAACAATTACAGAAGTCCTTAAAAATTATAAAAAGTTCCTAAACTTTATAAATAAATTATTTTAGATTTAATTTACTTAATTATCAATTAAAAACTAATTAAACTAAATTAATTAAGAAAGATAGCAAATAAACAGTAACAATGAGAAAACTATTTTCTAAAAATACTATATAATTAATAAAAGCTAGAAAAAATTTAAAAAGAAGCTAGAGATTAAAATTAAACACTAAATGATTTTCTTTTTGCTTCTTCAATTAAAACTAATTAAACTACTTTTAATTACTAAAATTACTAAATGAAAAGATAAAATTGTGAAAATTTTTCTAAAAATACTTAAGACTAACAGAAACCTAGGAAAAATATAAAAACTACTAAGTATTTAATAAAAAAAATGAAAAATAAATTAAAAAGATAAATTCTATTAAATAGAAGCTATCACTAAATTTAAAAGTGATGTTTTTCTGATTTTTCTTTTTGAAACTTGATTAGACACTAAAAACAAACAACTTTTGTGAGAACAAGTATTTTAGAACTTAAAAATGAGGTGTATGCAAGCTTATGTTTCCAACAGTCTAGGAAATAAGCTCAAAAAGGATTTAAGCACTTGAAAACTTATTCAAAAAGCTATCTAATGAAAACCAGAGGTACAACAAGATACAACCAATTGCTATGCACCCAAAATAGGCTACAAATACTGGAAAGGAACACTGAAAAGACCAGGAATTAGAAATAAGCAAATTCAATCACCACTGTAATCCAAACAACCCTTATGGCATCTGCAGGCCTAAATGGAGGTAATCCAACAGGCTTAAGATCCAAAGGTAGCACTGGAACTTGAAAGCTAGTACCACTAGCTTCCCAAGACTCCAAATACCAAAGCCTAAAACCAAGAATCCAACTCACAAAAGGCTTGGGAAACCCACTGATGAGCCAGATATGAATCAGAGGTGACGATGCAATGAGCAGTTACCACCACTAAACACAAGATCAATAATTTTGTTATCCACAAGCAAACTTAACACAAGAAACTTTATATACTAACACAATCACAAAAATAACCAGTAATGATCCAACAGTGGACCAAAAGATCAACAAGAAATAAGAACAAGAGTAGTAGCATACCAAGACAAACAAGCATACAATAAGCTCAAATAAGCTCAAGGCTTACAAGAGCTTATGCAAACAGATAAAAAACAACAAAAATGACAACAAACAATAAATACAACAACTAGATTACATCACAGCCAAGATGAAACAAAAATGAAAACAAGCTCAACAAGCTCAGCATAAACTGAGCACAACACAACAGCAGCCAAAATGAACCAAAAGAAGGCTTTGAATAAGCTGGCAAATAAGCACTAAGGGAAAATATAAAAGCAAAAGCTTAAATACAACCTAGGATGCTACTCAAAACAGCAAAGATCACAACATTTGAACAATTAATGAACATTTTAAGATCAAAAGTAAACTGCTCAAACCTTGGGTGCAGGGGAGGTTTGCAGAAAATGGCTTAAGTTAAAGGCCAAATTAAGCAGTTTACCAAGCTTAATAAAAATCAACAAAAATATTTTAGCAAGTTGACCAACCAAATATTGATACCCCAAAAGCTCTAAGTCAGAAACCAAATATTACACCCTTGATGAAAATCCAAAGTTTATTCAAAAAAAATTTCTTGGAAACTTTTGACTTTTTGATTTTTTAACTAAATTGACTAAAATGAAATTTGATTTGATCCTAGTTACTGAAAACAAGATTATAAGCAATAATGAGACTACAATAAGCTAAATTAACAACTTGTACACTGATTTAGAAGATTATGGCACCTATACTATTGACAGTTAACAAATAAAATGAGATCCAAGGGTCTTTGACTTTTTAACAAATAAGGTCAAGCTTTTATGTTTGCAATTAGTTACAGGGATCTAAGTGAGCATGCATCAACAATGAACAACAAAGAACATACACAGAAACTCAGTCAACTAGACAGATCCAAACACCCCTTGAAAACCTGATTCCAAAGATTAAGGAAGCAAATCAATAAGTTACCCTACTATATTAACCTATCCACTCAAAGCACACAATAACAGATTAACATAAGCACAAACCAACAACTAAAAGCAACATTAATCAAGAATCACAAAATATGATTGAAATATTGAACAAAACCTACTTGTCAACCAAAGCAAGGTAGAATCTGATAACCAAGAACCAAAGAACAACCTAAGTGTCTCCCATGAGACTCTAAACCAAGTTCCAAAGCTGTCTTTCCTCTTCTTCTTCCTTCTTACCTGAATTTTTTTTTATTTTTACACTGTTTTCTTTATTTTTGAAAATTTTTAAGAAAAGTACCCAAGACTGATGAAAATGCTTTGAAAGCTTTGAAAAGCTTTCAAGGAGGATTAATTGAGCTTAAAGGATCACACCTTAACAAATTTCAACAACATGAAAATAAAATGAGATTTTTCACTAAGAATGGTGAAAACTGAATTCAACAAATAACTTGGAATTAAGGTTAAACATATTTGAAATTACACTGAAAACATTGATTACAACTTCTTTAAACTGAATTTAACAACTAGAAAATGAAATTACATTAATTAGACCTAAAAAACTAAATTAAGAACTACTGCTAGCTACTCTCATCTTTTTCTTCTTATATGCGACAATTAGGGTTCCACTGAGTTTCTCTCTCTTTCCCAGCATAATTCTGAGCCGTTGGATGGCTCAGAATACATCTTGACCTTTGAAATCTCTTTGGCGCCAAAAAGTCACAAGGGCAGTTATAGCTTTCTTGGAGGGATTTCTGGGCAATTAATGCACCTTGGAATGTAGTTGGGGTTGGGGGAACAAAGAGAGGTGGAATTGAGGTGGAGGCATGGGGTGAGAGTACTGGTTCAACTTTCACGTGGGTGTGGGAGGTAGGAGACGGTCAAAGGTTTTGACCGGGAAAGGTTATAAACGTGGGGTTTATTTTTTTATTATTTTGGTTTGTTGGGCTGGGTAAACAAAATGGGCCAGGGGGTAAATAAAGGGCTTGTGGGGTTGTTTTTGGACTGGATTTGGTTTATAAGATATCAAAGGGTCGTTTGGTTTTGTTATTAACACAAGGACCATTGTTGTAATTTCCCAAAAGATCAAGGACTGAAAATGTAAGTCTTTCTAAGATATTACAAGGACCAAACTTGCCAATTTAGAAAACCAAAGGACCAAAAATTCCACTTTTGCACTTTTAAAACCCCAAGGACCATTTCTGTAATTTTCCCAAAGTTCAGGGACCAAAATTGCCAGTTTTCCAAAATTGCATTCAAGGACCTATTTTGACATTTTAGAATATTTCAGGGACCTTGAATGATAAAACTCCACAATTTTGAATTCCAGGGACTAGTTTTGCCAATTTTTGAAAGTTGGGGGACTGAAACTACCAATTATGCAAACTTTGTTCGTTTTTCATTTGTTTTTAAACATTTTGCATTTGAGACACATAAAACACGATCCTTAGGTATTTTCATCATTTTGATGCATTTTTGCGTGTTTTCAGATGTTTTGCGTTTCAGATTTGACCAAAAATGATGAGTGTTTGCGCACTCATCAGTAGCCAAATCCACTTTTTGTTCTAGTGATTATCACAATAGACAATAGTGGCGGTAGACAAAGGCTTATGAAGCTCACGCAGCAGATTGCGAATCCAAGCTGTCTCAGCCACCACATTAGCAACACCATGCTACTTGGCCTTAGCACTAGACCGAGATAACGTCACCTATCGTTTAGCATACCAAGATAATAATTTGTCTGTGTAACAATAAGCTGAGCAGTAGAAGAAAGATGCAGCTGAAGACAATGATCAAAAGTACCACGAATATAGCGTAATATACATTTCAAAGCATGAAAATGTGTATCACAAGGGTCAAGCATATATAGATAAACCTGCTGAACCACGTATGAAATATTCGGGCACATAAAGGTAATATACTGAAGGGCACCAGCTAAGCTCCGATATAAGGTGCGATCATCAAAGTCTGTACCATCAGATCCATGTTTGGACTCTGTATCAACAGCAGTGCAGCACGGATTGCATTTCTGCATATGAGCTCTCTCAAGATTTCTTCAGCAAACTTGGACTGCGATAAAAACATACTAGATGCTTTGCGTGTTGCAGAAACACCAAGAAAATAATTAAGAGAGCCAAAATCCGTCATTGCAAACTTACCATGAAGAGCAGTGATAACACGCTGTAAAAATGCAATAGAAGAAGTAGTCAATATAATATCATCCTCTTACAGTAACAAGTAGGCCATGTCCGATCCACGATGAAATACAAACAACGACGCAACAATTTTGAATTGTTGAAAACCAATCCGAGTAACAAATCCTGCAAACTGTTGAAACCACACTCTAGGGGCTTGCTTAAGCCCATACAATGATCACTGCAAATGAAAAACATACTCTGGGTGAGCAGGATCTACAAACCCAGGCGGTTGATGCATATAAACTATCTCCGATAAGTGATCGTGAAGAAAAGCATTTTTCACGCCAAGCTGATGAATATGCCAAGCACGAGACACTGCTAGACTAAGTACAGTACGAATAGTAGCTGGTTTGACCACGGGACTAAAAGTCTCATCACAATCAATCCCCTGCTGCTGATTTTGACCATTTGCAACAAGTCGCACCTTATACCTGCTTAAAGTAACATCTGTATGAAACTTATGCCTGAAAAGCCACATAGAACAAACAATATTCACATTAGCTGGACGGGGCACAAGTACCCACGTACCGTTAGTAATTAAAGCATTGTATTCATCTAACATAACTTGTTTCCACTGAGAATCACGAAGAGCATGAACATGGGACCAAATAAGTGGATAAATGGTTGTGACATGACAATTCATACGCTCAAGAGGTTTAGATATACCAGCTTTAGCACGTGTGACCATGGGATGAGTGTTAAGAGTTGGAGTAGGTATATTGAGTTGTTGCAAGGCGGTTGCGTATGGGCTGTAGTGACATTATTGGGCTCGGTGGTAGGAGGTTGGATAGGAGTCATGGTATCGGGCTGCATATGTAGGTTAGTGTTTATAGGAGTGGTGGTTTGTATAGAAATGGTTGTATCGTGCTGAGGTGCGTGATGGTTATTAGGCTTGGGTGCGGCGTGGTTTATTGGGGTGGGGGAATTGTGTTCGGTGGGCCAGTAGGTGAAGGATTAGGCGAGTTGGTGGTAGGTTGTTCATGGGCTACCGTTGGTATTGGTGAAACAAGTAGTGGTATTGTAGACAAAAAATCATAAGTTGGAGACGTGTACTCGTGTAGTTTGGCGAAAGGAAAGGTGTCCTCATCAAATCTAACATGCCGTGATAGGATGATTTTGTTTGAGGATAAATCAAGACACCTATATCCACGATGGTTGGCGGGGTAACCAAGAAACATACAAGAAGTGGATCGTGGTTGAAGTTTATGATCAACATGTATATAGGGATAACAAAGGCACCCGAATACACGTAGATTGTCGTAGGAGGGTAATTTGTTATAAAGTTTAGTATAAGGTACTTCATTTTGAATGGCAGTTGAGGGAATAATGTTTAAAATATNGTTTAAAGAAAGATAAATAAATGATCGTCGCAATGGTACAATTTTTTTAGCTTAACAATTACGGGTTTAAGATATATTAATTTTTGAAAAAAATGGGTGAAAATGAGCTTATTATTCAAAGACTTTCCCGTTTTTGCAATGGAAACACACATTCATGGCTTCTCAATCATATATCACGCACTGTATTCGAATTATAGATTATAGGATTTCATTTATGAAACTTCTGGCATAGAGGGGAAAGCGAAGAATGAGCCGTGCTAGGATGCGGGGACATAGCTGGCAAGTAAGCAGAAAGGTTCTCCCTTTATGACCGACTACAACAAGCTCACGACTCTAATAGAAAGAAAGGGTAAGCTCTATGCTCTATTTGCCTCTATAATCACATGTGAACAAATCACATGAGGTAAAAAAACACGTGATTTTATGTGTTTTATCCAATTTTGACGAATTAACTACACTAATCTACAATTCAAAATATAATTTATTACATATGGTTGGACACCCTATGAATGTTTAGTTTCTACGAAAAAATGTGAAACTTTTAAAATATTGTAGAAAAGTTATGTTCATTTTATTACATTTTTATATATTCGAATATTCAAATTAGTGTTTAATCATATGTGATTTCTCATGCAAGTTTCAACAAAGAAAATAAAAAAGAAAAAGAAAAGACGAAAAAAGTGAAAAAAGACCAAAAAAAACAAAAATGTTTGTCGAAACTATATATCAAAGTGCCCGTCTAAAAAAAGATAAATAAATGATCGTCGCAATGGTACAATTTTTTTCTTAACAATTAAGAGTTTAAGAGACATTAATTTTTGAAAAAAAATTGGTAAAAATTAGCTTATTATTTAATACAAAAAATAAATGACTATGATTGATTCTTAATATCTTAGGGCATCTACTATGTTAGACCTTTATAAAGGTTTATAGTTGATTAATATCATCAATTCTTAAACCTTTTGGTTGTGTAAACCTATTTCCAATACACATAAACTTCTTAAAGTTTTATAAACATCACGTATATCTCAAATGTATTAAATTGTGAAAAAGCTAAAGATGGTAGACCTTTTCATGCCAAGTAAGCTTAAAATGGGTTCTCACTATGGTTAACAAAAGTATGAACCTATTCATCATATTATAAAGAGTTAATTTCATAAACGGTCCATGTGGTCTGTCGGGTTTAACGAAAATAGTCCATAAACTTTTTTTAACGGATCCAGTCCCCATGGTTGCGACCCGTAATGGGTTTGGTCCCTGAGACTAATTGTCATTAGTTTTTTTCGGTTAGCTAACGAACGTTAGCAACAAACATTTGCAACATTAATCCTTTATACTGACGACCTTTTATGCTTAACTTAAAATTTGGTTTCATTATTTTTATTAATTTTTTTCCAAATATCTTTATACACGTTTTTGTACACATATTTTTATAAACGTTTTTGTACACACATTTGTATACACACCTTTTTATAAATGTTTTTATAGACATGTTTTTATACACACACTTTTATATATACACTTATATACACATTTTTATACTCACGTTTTTATACACACATTTTTATGCACACAATTATACACACATTTTTATACACGTTTTTATACACACGTTTTTATACACGCATTTTAATAAACACATTTATACACACATTTTTATACACGTTTTTTATAAACACATTTATACACACATTTTTATACACACGTTTTTATACACATCTTTAGTTTTATATACATTTTTATACACACATTTATACGCATATTTTTATACACGTCTTTATACGTACTTTTTTATACACATTTTTATACACCTTTTTATACACGTTTTTATACACATGTTTTTATACATGTTTTTATACACACATTTTTATACACGTTTTTATACATACATTTTTATGCACATATGTGTATAAAAAGTGTATAAAAATGGGTGTATAAAAACGTGTATGAAAATATGTGTATAAATGCGTGTATAAAAATGTGTGTATAAAAACGTGAATAAAAAATGTGTATAAAAACGTGTATAAAAATATATGTATAAAAGTGTGTGTATAAAAACGTGTGTATAAAAATATGTGTATAAATGTGTGTAAAAAATATGTGTATAAACATGTGTGTATAAAAATATGTGTATAAATGTGTTTATAAAAATATGTGTATAAAAACATGTAGAAAAATGTGTGTATAAAAATGTGTATATAAAAATGTGTATATAAATGTGTGTCTCAAAACGTGTTTATAAAAATGTGTATAAAAATATGTGTATAAATGTGTGTATAAAAACATGTATAAAATGTGTGTATAAGTGTGTGTGTGTATAAAAACGTGTATAAAAAATGTGTGTATAAAAATATGTGTATAAAAACGTATGTATAAAAACATTTATAAAAAGATATGTATAAAAATATGTGTACAAAAACGTGTATAAAAATATGTGTATAAAAATGTGTGTACAAAAACGTATATAATGATATTTGGAAAAAAAAATTAAGAAAACCAAATTTTAAGTTAAGTATAAACGGTCGTTAGTATAAAGGTCTAACATTGCAAATGTTTGATGCTAACGTTCGTTAGATAACGGGAAAAAACTAACGATAGTTAGTCTCAGGGACCAAACCATTACAAGTCGCAACCATAAGTACTGGATCCATTAAAAAAAGTTTAAGGACTATTTTCATTAAACTCGACAAATCACATGGACCATTTGTGAAATTAACTCTATTATAAACCTATTTGTAAACCACTATAGTGGATGTTCTTA